>QGDZ01000216.1:0-41104 GCA_004367075.1 Fusarium incarnatum | reverse complement strand
CGGTCCAGGAAATGGCGGAAAGCCTGATGGTCCTGGTGGCAAGCCTGACGGTTCAGGAAATGGTGGAAAGCCTGACGGTCCAGGTGGAAAGCCTGACGGTCCAGGAAATGGCGGAAAGCCTGATGGTCCTGGTGGCAAGCCTGACGGTCCAGGTGGCAAGCCTGACGGCCCTGGTGGAAGTGGTGGCAAGCCTGACGGTCCAGGTGGAAAGCCTGATGGACCTGGTGGAAGCGGAGGCAAACCTGATGGCCCCGGAGGAAGCGGAGGAAAGCCTGACGGCCCGGGAGGAAGCGGAGGAAAGCCAGATAGCCCAGGTGGTAATACTGGTGGTCAAACCGGCGGCAACACCGGAGGCAACACCGGCGGCAACACCGGCGGCAACACTGGAGGCAACACCGGAGGCAATACTGGTGGCAACACCGGAGGCAATACTGGTGGTGTAAAGCCAGATGGCCCAGGGGGCAACACCGGCGGCAACACCGGCGGCAACACTGGAGGCAACACCGGAGGCAATACTGGTGGTCAGACTGGAGGCAATACCGGAGGCACTGGCGGTGGAAAGCCGGACGGCCCTGGCGGTAACACGGGAGGCAATTCCGGAGGTAACACCGGAGGCAATACTGGAGGGAATACTGGTGGCCAAACCGGCGGTAATACCGGAGGTACTGGCGGTGGAAAGCCAGATGGTCCCGGAGGTAACACGGGAGGCAATACTGGAGGCACTGGCGGTGGAAAGCCAGATGGTCCTGGAGGTAACACGGGAGGCAATACTGGAGGCACTGGCGGTGGAAAGCCAGATAGCCCTGGAGGTAACACGGGAGGCAATACTGGAGGCACTGGCGGTGGAAAGCCAGATAGCCCTGGAGGTAACACGGGAGGCAACACTGGTGGTGGTGGAAAGCCAAGTGGCCCAGGTGGAAAGCCAAATGGCAAATTGTAAAAAACCATCAAATGTCACTTTTCTCCTATCTATATTATATCCCTTAGGGATCAGCCGTTCATTTATTGCAACTCTTCAAGAGTCATCCTTAACTCGATCTTCAACTTATTTTCTGTTAGCTTATTAGTATTATCGCATTGTAGAACATTAGTAGAGTTGCAAATGTGTTACTAAATACTTCTCCTTTTGTGGATACTTGTAATAAGATCAAGGCGTCCTGTTCCGTCCAATACCTAGCTCGTCTATTTTATCATTGCTCCGCCAATCTTCACATAAGGTCTTACAGTCACCCTATACTTCTTCCACTACAGGACATCTTATCCGGTGTCTCGAGAGAACTAGCTAACCTTCTTAGATCTCCAGGTGCTCTTTAAAGAACTGTATAGCTTGAACTACCTCTCGTATGGATAGTTTAGCTGAGGATAATTATAGAAGGACGCTCTTGATGAACGAGCCTGGAAGGGAAGGCATGCTTGGAATTATTTAACAATTTTGCAACCACAGCAATGAGGTCACATTTTGCCTTTTCCCCTAAACAGCCGTTACCCATCCATATATCAACCAATTCTTCTCTTCGTTCCTCCACTCTTTCACTTTCACAAATCCAGCCTTCTCCAGAACGCGATGGCTACCTGGGTTGTTGCTGAGTGCCTCCGCCGAGCATCGTTCTTTAATCAGAGCTTCTGGGCTGGCGGCTATTTCTTCTGTACTGAGGGTGGTTTGGTCTACCTCCAGCAAGACTTCAACACGAGGCAGCTTCCACCAAGCTTCCATGTACGCCTTCACAAACTCAGTTGCATAGCCCTTTCCCCAAGCTTCTTTTCGAAATGCATAACCGATCCCTGGCCATCCAAGCTCGCACTCTCGTCTGAAAGAGCCACCTGCACCAATGACTTCACCAGTTTCGAGAAGGCTGATGACAAAACTGAAGTCGGTCTCATCGTTCGGGGGAAGCCTTGTTAGAGTCCACTTTCTGGTTTCCTCAATGCTCTTGTCTGGGGCGCCTTGTGATGTCCACTTCATGACCTCTTGCTGAACTCGCATAGGGTGGAGGTCTTCAGCAGCGCCCTCATAGAATGGCTTGAGAACCAATCGCTCCGTGGTTATGGTTGGACGGTCTTCTAATCGCGGGTATGGCAGTTGCGCAAGAGTCGTTCGGATCTGGACGAAGCCTGGTCTGTGCAGCTGACTTTCAGTCATGGTGTTGAGGATATCGGCTTATCGTGAACCTTGAATGGCGTGGTTGATTGAAAGTGAAGCTGGGGTTTTGGAATGGCAGACTCTGAAGATGAGAATGCTAAATACCTATTATCCATATCCTTCCCCAACTGTTTATCTACTGTGACTCACAACATTGTTACTCAGAGATACCCTGAGCATGTTCCCGACATCGGCACCTTGTCGCTAACCTTTAAAGAGCCTAGTCTGAAAGGACCAACAGAAGGATACTTTTAACACAGGGGTCAGATGATGCATTTGTCCTATGCAGGAAAGTTCCCTTTATCTCCTTAATGATCAGTTCTTTTAATTGGCCTTAATATTACCGTCGGGGATTGTCAGCTTGGCAGTTTTACGGTGTGATTGATCTTGCACAGCCACATGTGGCTACGGCTACATAGAGCGCCACAACCAAGTTGGCTAATCTCCGGGGCGCACGGATTAATTACTGGAAGAGTCCGTCAAGCAATGGGTGCTTATCTGTACAGGGTAAGGTCCTCCTCTGGACCAACAATGAGAAAGGTCTGGTAGGCCCATGCTGCACCATCGGGCTACAAGTTGACAACTAGCTATGTGAAGGAATGGAAATCACGCAATACTTCTGGATGAGATTGTATCAATTTGGGCCTCAAATCGCGTAGTAGAGTTTGCTCTGGAGTGAGCAACTCTATTCTCATCATGAAATCAAGGTCCATTTATCACGCATTCGTCTGTATGTGTCTTCCTTTCCGCGCCTCTCCCTTCTCCATAGGTACACTCACTGGCCTCGATGTATCCTGTTTCAGATCTCCCTTGTCTATAGCCGTCACTCTTTCTGGCATATCTTTCCAGATTTGCCCGACGGCCCTACTACAGTTCAAATACTAACGAAGGGAGGAGGGCTCATTATCTTATCACATATCTTATCCTATCATCTTATCATCTTATCGTATCGTATCGTATCGTATCTAATCGTATCTTATCTGATCTCCTTTTGATTTGAGACTGCCAAATCTAACCTGGATGTAAGTGTGTTAGAAGAACTGGCTACTGAAAGCGCAAGAAATGAAATAATTAGTTCGTCTAATTCTGGCTTGGACCGGTATGTAGGCTACTCTATCTTTGTAGGCCAACTTTTAGAGAACAGTTCTACTGACACTATGCTGTGAGAACTACAAATAATCATGCAGGGTATGGCCGTTGCAAGGGAGCATAAAGCAAACGCATGTACTGTTAAAGAAGAGCTTAGTGTTCAAGTATAGAGAGAAAACAAGCCAAGCCTTGCTATAACATTACCTCCATCTATAATTTAGGTACTATCCTTTGAAACAGTCTACACCCTGACAATGCCAGACATTTGTTTTCTGGACACATGATACAAGCTGCTAACCCTTCACGGTGTAAGCCAGAGCAACAACTAGCACATCGCTCGGAAGCTATATCTACATGCTTGTAATTGTAATATCGGGACAGCTTCATCCTATCAGCGTAGTAGTCCGCTTTTCCAACCCCAAGCAACACCTTCAAGGAAGGAAGCTGGCTTCCACTAACATCCTCACCCAGTGAGGTAACTCGCCAGTAAAGGTTATCCCTAAGGAACGGGATAACCTTTTCTGGCTCCATGCCATGAAGCACAGTTTCACCACCAGCGAAGTGTGGAGTGTGCTTGATCTGGTGCTTCCATCGTGTGATAAGAGCGTTAGTGAGAACGACACGCCCGGTTGAACTTATCTTCTCGTCTTGTTGCCTTCGACAGTTTTGGCAACCTCGAACGTTTGATGCTGGAACCTCAGATGAGAAATTGATGACCTGACCGACGAGAGAGTCGACTTGGCCAATTCTGTAAGGGGGACGCTCGGGCACTCGGCCGATGAAGATACTAAGAGTAAATCCTTTCCCCTTGAGAGCGAATCTGCCGATACAAGGTCAATATTGTAATGAGCTTTGTTGTAGGCATAACTTACTTATCGTATTCCACGTCGATCACGTAATCATCAACCTCAAGCAAATCCAGAGCATTCTCTTTATACTCTCCAAAACTCAACACAGGCAGACCATTTTGGCCCTGGATAGTTTGTGACAAGTGTGACGCTTGTACAGCCTCCCATGAAGCATTGTAATTTCTCGATAATGTCTCGCGTAAAGCGTCCAGGTGTCCTTCCTTGTCGTAGGATCCATCTGGTTTCAGGTACAGCCATTTCTCAAGACCTGGATAGGTGTAACCCAGCCTAGTCACTTCTCGCACGGTATTGGAAGTGTAGTACTCTCCACTTTCATCGCGGAAGGGACGCAACTCATCGGTGGATTTGAATGTGTGGCCAGCCCTAATCCAGAAGTTACCTTCATCCTTGTTACGAATATCAGTGTCACTGAACCACTGATCCTCATGTAACATCTGCCAAATAGCAAACATACGATCGATATTACTGTTGCGTATTAGAACCGACACTTTAATCTGGGGCTAGGGAAGACATACCAATGGTGAAGCCAGAAGATAGGGTCGAAAGCAGCAACTGTAACATCAGACATGTGCCCCAATAGGGCGATGCCATCGTTAACAGTAGTCACGTCCCCACCACACCATCCATGCAGGCTATCGTGGATATTCTCAATTGAATCAAAGGCGTAGCCCTTTTGATTATAGCCAGGTCCCGACTTGGCCTCAGGTTCCATATCTGGCATCCGCTTCGTCGCAAAATCCTCGAACCTTTCGATCGTAAGAACGCGGTAAAATGCTTCTCGCAAACTGGCTGTCAGTTTACTTCGTTGCTTGTCCCAATTCTTCTTGTCTTCGTTGTCGGTGTTAGACACTGGATCCCACACGTAGCCGCGAATGGCTTGTTCAATCATCTTGTTGTTCTGTTTTCCATTCGTCCAGTTCTGATCAATCGATCTGTGGCCATCAGCGTATCGGCTGGTGCCAGAACACTTGTCAAACTGTTCCATGTTAGAATTTACAGGTCGTTCGTTTGCAGAGACTCTCACAGGAAGGGTGTAACTCAGTCCATTGTACGTCTTCCCGGTGTTTGGTGTAATTCTCAGATCCTTGAGTGGGTTCTCGGGGTCATCGGGATCCTTCAGGCTTTCATCCCCCATGGTCAAGCCTCCGGGCATGGTGTATTGGTAAAAAGCGTTTTTCACAGTACTGAAGCCAGTAGGACTTTTGATATAAACTTTCTCAATCTGGACCACCAGTGGGATGTGATAGTCATATTTCCCTCCCTTACCTGGGCTTTGCTTCTTTAGTGCCCAGTCCCAAAAGGGAAATCGCCAGGACTTGGCTGCTTCAAGAAGTTCCTCTCGGTCCTTCGCATTGAACTTCTCAGCCTCCTTCTTCATCATCTCATAAATAACTTGCTATCGAGGTTAGATAAATACAATTCAGCATCAACCGAAGAATTTCTTACTTCCCAGAGCAGCATGTAGGGTCGATGCCAAGTAGTAAAGAGGATACTGTTGTGAGTGCAGTATCCATTTTCTGTCTTGCCCTCCTGCGCATCTTCGTCCCACGCAACAAAAGGCTTCCCATGGATTCCTGGATGATGTTAGTTATACCGAGCTTCAAACAGTACTTGCAATACAAACCAGCAATCTGGAACCAAGACAACCTCTCATGGGGACTCGTTTGTGAGAAAGCCCAGAAGGCAGGGAAAAACAAGGCGCGCTGGTTAATATGGATAGGTTCCCGAGAGAGGAACCACTCATCCACATCCATACGAACAGGAACCTCACGAAGGAGGTTTTCTCTATCATGATCCAGACCATCCTGAATTCCTGTGATGCCATAGTGGTCATCACTTGAAGTCATTGTAGGATGATGGTCAAGTTAATGAATGACTGAATTGAGCTTGGTTTGTTTTGATCCTTATTAGTAAATCCCGCGACGTGATTAGCAGAGCGGGAATGACGTAGAAATTACAGTGTAAAGGTTGCTGGAGAACTTCCCGCCCCGTCTTAGTGTGCGCTCGGGCTGGTGCTAACGCAAGCCGCAAGCCACTTTTCAGCCCATCAATACCTCAACAAGCTAGGTCTAGCCATTAGTTTTGCGGGTTATGCCGCTGTATTGAAAGCTGAAGAAGGTCTTAACGGAATTAGGAAAGCATTTGTGCATCTCTTTCAAAACAAAACTTGGATTGCTACTGTGGATTCTTCGTTGGGCAAATCCTGGTTTCCGACTGAGGAATGTTGTCTCACTTGTCAATGTCTCACGCCCAGCCCCATCAGAGTGGATAGGCAGGTGGATGCCAGAATTGTCCTCTGAGACATAGGCTACAGAAATAAAACGGCCTAAGTGCCGGTCCAAAGTGGCTTAAAATGATGAGATTATTTCGTCTCTTGTGCTCCCCAGGGGTTATGTACAGAGGAAGTAGCCCTGAGCAGTCAGAATGTGCAAGGGAGAACTCTAAGCAGTCGATCCAACCGGCCAAGACCAAGCCCTGCTCATCTCCATTTGTTTATTGGACACAACAAGCATAACCATTGTCTTCGCATTCTGGTACCTCCATCCGCATATTCTAACTCAGCCACTGAGTCTCCCTCAGCTAAGGAGAAACCGCCACCAACGGTTGAAGGGAGGAACAATAAACGTGGTTACTGCTCCCTTCCCATTCTTATTTTAGAGTTTAATATCTTCTCGTTTGGCCTTTCAAGGCAAGACGTTCAATCAAAGTCATTTTGGACTACAGATCAACCCATCAACATGTATTTCCCATCATCAACGTTATTCTCTACTATTCTGGCTGTGCTTTTTATAGCCGGGATTTCTCTCAAGTCGTTCTTACCCAATGACGACCCTTACCGTTGCCGTGCAGTCCAGAACACCGGTCGCTGGATCGACCCACCAGACGAAAAGGGCCATCGGTATCCGTTCCATCAATGGCAACCGGATGGATGCGTTTTCCATCAATACGATTCCAGTGACATCCGTCAATGCACAGAAGGTCGTCGAATTGTCGTTGTGGGCGACTCGACGTCTCGACACGTAGCCTACGCCTTCAGCCGTCTGGTACGTTCAAACTAGAGTACGTCGAAGAATGAGTGCTAATATTGGTGATTCCAGATCAACAGGAAACAACACGAACAGGATACGAAACTTGACGCCTTCCCGAGACTGCGAGACAATGCGAACTTGACATACGATGGGCAGTTAATCCAGCGGCTCTCAAACGTCTACCTCAACAGTCACGGCAATGCGCAACAAGAGAAAGAAGGAGGATTTGTTCCGAACCTCGACAAATACGCCGAAGAGAAGACAGACCCGCCAACGATCGATGACCAGGAGGGCCCGGCTCTGATCTACATGGCTGCGGGTCTTTGGTTTACAAATAACAAAAATGGATCGAAGAATGTCCCATGGGAGCCACGTTTTGGAGATTACCAAGACCGATTCAACGATGTATCCAAGTACATCATTGATCATACACCTGACATCGACCCATTCACAGCGCCTATGGATCCATATGACGGTATCGGCAATCAGATCTTTTATGGTCCCGCCTCAGGACCTTGCTACCAAGGAAACGAATCACAATCAATCGAGGAGAGTAGTCGCAAAGCATCAGAAGTTATTGACATGCACAATTGGTTACACGAAACCGAACAAAACCATCGAATCCCCATCTTATGGTCCGTCGTTGAAGTTATTACAAATCAGAACAAGACTTGGATCGATCCGCTTGATAAGGCAGCTCATGTTATCGACCCAGTTTCCGAGGCTCGTGCCAATATTGTCCTCAATCTGCGCTGCAACGCAAAGCTCAGCCGGATGAAGCGATATGATGCCGGGACTTGTTGTACTGATTATGGTGACAACCAGTATAGCATCGCTGTTCTTCTCAGCATTGGATACCTAGTTGCTTGTGTCATTTGCGAGCTCCTGGATCTTCTAAAACTGAAGGATTGTACGTGGACCTTACTCAATATGCAACCAGGGTCTTTTGTGTTGGTCTTGCTCATGTGCCATTTCGCCGACCGCACGCAGATGATGGCTAAAGGAAGCAGACTTTGGGAGGCAGAAGGGTTCGCAGTCTTGTGCGCTATCTGTCTTGCTGCATCGCTCTTCACAATTCGGCGTTACGATTACAAGTGCCCGACCAGCCAATCTTCAACGGATGAAACCTCAGAATCGCTACTTCCAGAGAGCGAACCATCGCCACTATCAGATAAGCTAATACACCGCGACAAAGATGAACCTTTTCTCTCCCGGAACCAGACAGAAGAGTGGAAGGGTTGGATGCAATGCTTTATTATGGTCTATCACTGGACTGAAGCTAGCAAGGGTAGTATTTCCATCTACATCCTCTTTCGCCTATGCGTCGCTGCATATCTGTTTCAGACCGGGTATGGCCACACTCGCTATTTCATCCGTACAGATGACTTCTCCTTCACTCGCGTAGCAGCTATTCTACTTCGGTTGAACATTCTAGCTTGCGCTCTGGCCTACTTTATGAACACAGACTACATGTTCTACCACGCTGCGCCATGCGCGTCATTCTGGTTCCTTGTCGTCTATGCAACAATGGCAATTAAAAGACAATTCAACAGCCACTTTCAGCTCTTGATCACAAAGGTACTCGTCTCTGGTATATTGGTTTCTTTAGCCTTGTCATCTTTTTTCATGGAGTGGACATTCAGCTTCCTTCAACTTATCTTCAACATCCACTGGAGCCCTGATGACTGGACTTACCACATCACACTCGATTTATACATTGTCTATCTCGGTATCATCACCGCTATTGTCCAGGACAACATCGGCAGCACTTCCATCAGTCTGGCTCTCCGCTCAGTCTTGACCTTGGCCAGCACCATTGCCATCTTCTTTTACTTCAGTAAGACTACAGGTTTAGATACCAGCTCCTATGATTCTTTCCATCCTTTGACTTCCTGGATTCCTGTCTTGGGTTTTATTACACTCCGCAATATCTCAAAGTATACTCGCAACTATCACTCAAGGGCAATGGTCTGGATGGGTCGTCGTTCACTGGAGATATCTATCCTTCAGTCTCACCTTCTCCTTGCGGCAGACAGAGACGGAGTACTTATTGTTGACGGCCTCTTCGGCGACGGATCAATCCTAGGTGATCGATGGAGGACTCTACTGATATTGATCCCTATCTTCGTCTGGGCCTGCAATGCTGCAAAGTCTGGGACGGCTTCCATCATTGAATTGATGTTGCATAAATCACCCGAAAATGATGATCTTGAGGGACCTCCTTTCGCTTGGTTGAAGGGCCTGGGAATGGCACATGTACCATACCTGCAGATCAGGCTGGCCTTTTTTGTATTGGTAATGTGGCTTATGAATCTGTTGAGTCCTCGGGATGAGCTTACAGCCCCTCCACCAGGCGGGCATGAGTTGAGCGTATACTAGAGCAAATAGATTCGAGGCTCAATCGAAGAAGACTAAGCACCACCACACCTTCACTTTCAAGTTCAAGCGATAGTTGTGGTCTTGATGGGACCCTACCCACTTCAGAACAGTAGTAATAAGGGGTCGTTGGTTCACTTTCGTGCAGACTCCACTTGTTGGTTGAAGTTCTTTAGAGCAGCTTGCACTAGCAGCGGATGACGGATGCCCCACACCTTGGGCTCAAGAAGCTCAGCCCGATTTAAATGCCAGCTTTCAGCAAAGAAAGAGATGACTATACATCGAGAATAAATTCGAGGAAGCTCGTTTCAGCTTGAATGTTCTTACATTGCAGCATCACCAGTGGAATATGTCACCCAACTATTCTACTGTCGCTTGGACTTTTGAGGGCTGAATTGCATCGTCAAAGCGCTAAGGTCTTGGCTCATTTAACTACGGCTCATGTTCCCGAACAGCTCGTGCCATTTTTCTCTACCCAGCATATATACAAAACTCCTTAATAGCCACTTCAATCAGCCAAATGAACGTTTAGCACTCATCCTCTGATCTGGAATCAGTCGAAACTTACTTACGACCGACTACCATGGCTCTCAACACAACAACAGCCCTCCTCCTCCCCGCCATCACGGGCCACTTCGTCGCCTCCATCAGAAGCGCAAATCCAACAGCAACAACCTACATTCTCGACTGTGACTGGTCTAAATACCCATGGCAAAGTAAAGGCCCCTGGAAAGGACCAGATGACTGCTATGTGGAATCCTCAACAGTCATTCTCGGCCCATGGGCAGACAAGACACCTGCCCCAGGCACGCCTACCACTGGCATATACAAAGACTCTTACGTCCATGCCGGCAACGAAGACGAACGCGATGCGGGCTATACCTTTGCTGCAGAGTGTGAGATGAGCGGGACATGGGCTGAGAAGTGTACTACGACACTCATTGGGGGTTATAACGACGGGACTCCCAACCCTGGGACTGCAACGGAGACCTTTACGAGGCAGACAGGAACGGAGCCTGTGGCGGACTTTTTCTACTGGTGGGAGTACGGCGCTTTCACCTATGTCGATGTTACTGTTACAGCTGGCTTGGAGTATCTTACAGCAACGGGACTCGCTGCTGTCGAGACCGAGATGGTAACGACAAAGGATGTGAAGGACATAAATGCTGTCGGTGAAGCTGCTAGTACTGTCAGTGGGGATGCAGTTAGTACTGGTGAACCTACATCGGTTGTGACATCAAGCAGTAATGCAGGCAAGAGACGCAGCTTCAGTCTCTGGGGCGTGATAGGATTTGTTGCAGCTGTCTCTTTTCTGTAGAGAATTACTTTGAAAGAAATCCTTACTGTCTTCCTTCAACACTTCTCGAATGGATGAAATCAAGTCAATACTGTCGGAGGATTTGGTTTGTCTGATGCCTGAAGCGTTGATTCTGAGCTCAACTTGAACAAAGTCGACCCAATAGAACAGAACAACAGGCATACCACCATAGTCGTCCTTGACTAAGCGTTTCTGGTGTAACAAGTGCCAGCTCATAAGGGAGGGATGGAAGTGGAGATGTGTTCAGTGAATGGACCATGGGGGACTAGGGAGACATGCCAAGTCGGTGAGGGTTGTAGAGGATGTTCAGCCATCGTACACCAAGCTGCCTTGTACACAATGAAAGCTGCCGGTTGTGAAGGTGGAGGGGAACGTCTACAGACAAGGTGATGTGTGGACTTGGGTTATGGTAGAGTGCATTGCATGTTCATGTGGCGGGATGGGGACATTCGACAGCGACATGACCTGGCATGGCATGGACTGGGTAGTGAGGATGAATCGTCTGGACAGTGGTCGTGTTCAACCATTGGGGATACGCCCAATCCTGACAGCTCAAAAATTAACAATCTACACAAGGTCACTTTATACAATCATCACAACCTCGATAGCCAACTCATCGAAAACAGACCTCACCTACGTGGCATCTTTGTCAAGCATTACCAGCTCAACAGTGCTTCTAGAGGTCTTGTCTTCAACGCAACCACGATGGGACTGACTCTCCAGCCGAGACTTAAATTCCCAACACTCTTTGGGGTGTGTTCTCGCTTTCAAGGTTGTGAACGCGCTCTCCGTCTCTGCCTTTGAAGGCGATGGACAACAAAGACGGTTATCTGTCTTGGTGACGATAAAGGTCTCGCTCTTCCATCTTCCCAAGTATAATATGTAAATCGTGGTTGGAGGAGACTTCGGAGTCTTGATGAGGACGGTTCGGTATGCGAGCGTGAGACGATCTTGTTGTAGGAAGAATGGCTCGGACGCGATGAATAATCTCCGCCCCTTTGCCGCCGTTAAGTTTAGCGACACCTTATTGAACGGCGTCTTCCTCCCAGCGCCTCGACTTGACGCGTCGCTGAAGACTACCATTGCGCGTCAAACAGAGTATCCTCTTGGCTGTCTGTCTGTATAAAGAGGGACGGGGGATTCGAGATCTGACACTGGGCGTCCAGTACGATGCCTGATCGGTCGTGCGCGAGAATGATAGATTCTTCCGCAACTTCTGATTCGTCTCGTCGAAAAAATGACGAGGCGCGTCGTGATGGAAATGTACCCGTGTTTGGGATCGGGGACGATTGGGACGCGTCGTATTATCCCATCTTCTATCGACGTCGGACACACCTAGGTTAGTAACATGCACAATCGCTGATCAAGAGGTGGGAAACCAGAGTTCAGCGTCGTCGGCAGGCGACGCGTCGGTCTCCAAAACATCGCTCGCAGACCAGAGCACCAAACCTCCGGGACATGGCAGGACTTTAACAGCGGGTCCCTTCTATAGAGCCCCGACTGCTCCTTTGAGAAAACTGCTTCAATTTAGAAGACCGTATACAGGTCAGAGTTTTACGAACTGCATCGACGATTTACCGGCTCGGCTCTTGGTTGATGGTGTCGAGTCAAAATGATGGAAGGGAGAGATTGTTTTCCATGGAAACCAAGAGGTGGGGGTGACGCAATCAAGTCGATGCTGATTGGTTGGACCACGGGCTTGTCAGCAACTGAGACTAATACCCTGAAGCAGAAAATATCACACCTAAAGTGACTGAAGAATAAAGTGCATGGAGCGAATTGCTAGCGAAATTGACACTTCCGTAATCCTTTTATATTATTAGAGGAACTTGCATTTGTTATCTCACTTGCGGCTCTCATGGCCACTGGATGTCTTGGTCTTCTTCCTCTATAAATCACAGGGTCTGTGTCTCACCAGAAGAGCTTTTCTTTGATCGGCACACTCTAATGGATAGCCTGAACACGTGCGACGTTAACCTTCACTCATAAAGATATAATTTAATCGGGGCTAAAGATGGTAGCAATTGCCAATAATCAATTTCTATAGTACTGCGTAAACTATCCCTTTGCTTGAACTCAAGCTAGGTACAAATGTAGGAAAGGGGTGCCTGAATCTTGACCTCACGGAAGTTCTAATTCACACCCAGCTTACTTGTCCATTCCCCTGCGCTTCGTCGTCCAGTCTGCGCGCTCTTCGTCTTCGTCGCTCAATCAGACTTCGCCATCACATGCTGTTCCGCTCCTCTGCCCTGATGTGGTAAGCCATATCTACCTTGACAATGTGAAAGCAGCAGTTTGGTCCTTGCAAGAGCCGGTAGTCTATTTTATAGACTGTAAGAGACACGATTCTTTTGATCTTACTCCTCCGACTCTTTGGCTTCCTTCGATGGAGCCACAACCGGGGAGGCCTTGTCGTCGATGTCTTCCTGTAAAGCCGCGAGCATTTTCTTGGAAGCAGCAGTAATCTCAGCCATTTCTCGTTCATGGTCAGAGAGGGCAGTCTCGAGGTCTTGTACTTTCTTCTCCAAGTCCTCAATGTTGGCATTCACTTCTGCAAAAGCAGAGTCTTCATGATCTTTGCAATCGTTTGCCTCCTTGAGCGCAGCTTCCAAGATGAGAATCTGGGCGAGCTTGGTGTTCAGTGTTGCGATTTCCCGATCCACTTCGGCCAGAAGGTTGGAGTATCTCTCCATGAATACTCCCACTGCTTCCTTACCAGCTGGACTGTCCAGCTCTTGGAACAAGGCGAGGATGTCCATGACTGAAGTCCAGGTGTCACGGCCGAGATCCTTGACGTTGGACATGGTGGGTGAATTGGGTGAAGAAGACATCGTGGGTTGTTGGGGTAGTAGATATTGTGAAATTGTTGATGAGATGCTGGGGCAAATGATGTTGAGGGAGTAGCTGCGGTATGTTGTGTGTGACTGTTTTGCTGCCGTGAGTAGTAGATGAAATTCCTAGTAAGAACTTTGTGTGTTGTGTAGTTGCTGTGTAGATGAGTTGATTGAGGTTGGGAAAACGTGGAGCGACTGGAAGACATTTATACCAATGCTTCTATACTTGACTCAAAGAACAGCCTAGTATTCGATGTACAATCAACGCGCTCGAGCCTTTGTGTTCCATTGAAAGATTGTGAATATTCACCGTGTGGTAGCATGTGTTCAGTGCCTTATCGTCTTGTTTCAACTTTCCTCTCTTTGTGAATCCTTGAGAAGATTTCATACGGGCTGCGTGTTCAGCAATAGACTGATTATCTGTTTTAACTGTCTGCATTTGAAAGACGCGGAGACAAGGAGGGAGTTTCTACTGAATAGGGTATTACTGCTTGCAGTTCATTACATTGTGTTGAGAACATAGCAAGTAAAATAAAGCTCTTACATATTGTACTCTTACAGAATCAGGATGCAAGGATCCGAGCTCCAGATGAAATTTGGTTCGCCAAAATATTACTTGTTTATTACTTTACCATATACTGATACCTCACATAAATCTCTGTACCCCTCCGTCTTGTGCTCTGTGTTGGCTTGTGAAAGAGAGTATACTAAACGACCGATATACTGTTAGCGCCTATACAGCCCATCCATCTATGAAACACGCTTCAATTGATGGCGCAGCTGATCCCTCGATCACAGCTGCAAGTTGCCTCTAGCTGAATGCGCAGATCATGAGATGACATAGGGCCTTTGCGTCTCATGTTCATTCAAGAGTCACGGGCAGGAAAATCACACACACAAAGAACGGTAGTACTTCTTATTTAGTTTCGAGTCTTCATTGTCCACCAAATTTGTAGACTAATATAAATATGTACAAGAATTAATCCCAACACTGTTTAACCAGTGTATCGGAGAGAGAAGAGTCCTCGCTCAATAGAGCTGACAACAATGTTTCCACTCTGGAAGTAAGGGTAGACAGACCAAGCACCGTAGAACTCAGCCTCGCCACCGACCTCATCATCCTCAGGGTGAACATCGAAGAAACCGATCTCCTTGAAGCCAGCACCAGTGTCATCCTGGTTGATGGAGGAGACGTTGACCATGCGCAGACCAGAGCCGTAGTTGGCTTGGTAGGAAACTCCACCGATGATGTACTGGTTGTGGTCGATGGAGCGCTGGGGGGACTTGTAAACACCACGGAAGACAGGGTACTGGAGGTCCTGAATGTCGACGATGTAAGTGGTGGTGTGCTGGTCAGCTGCAGGACCAGTCTTCTCTTGCTCGTCGAGCTCATCGTCGAGGAGGAGGTACTTGTGGTCCTCGGTGATCCAGCCCTGGTGGGTGTATGTAGCGCCGTTGTATGTGGTGCGCGACAATTGACGGGGCATGGTGCGTCGAGAGATATCGACAATGGTAAGAGCATCCTCGTTGTAGTTGAAGCAGATCTCCTTACCCTGGTAACCCTTCTGGGGTCCACGGTAGATGATGCACTGGGCATCGTGGACATATCCATCGTTGCTGACACAGCCAGCATCCTGGGGTCGGGCAGGGTTGGACACATCAATCATCCAAAGACCAGCACGGCACTTGAGGCTGTACTCGGTACCAACAGCAGCGATAAGGTTGGTGGCTTCATTGGCGACAATGTTGTGGCTGCTGCCGAAGCCGGTGAAGTGAGCGGTCAAGTCTCGGCTGACGCTGTAGGTGGGGGGGTTCTTGGGGTCAGCCTTGATGAGCTTGGTAAGGTCAAAGATCTGAAGACCGTGATCGGCGGCTTCGGATCCAATGTAGGCGTAGTTGCCGATGACCTTGATGTCGCGCCAAGATGAAGCGACGGTCTGGGTGGGGAGACGGCCGACGTAAGTCAAGCTTCCGTCCTTGTGGACTTCGGCAAAGGCAGTTCCGTCAGACTGACCAACGAGAGCAAACTCTCGTCCAGAAGAGTGAGTCCAACCTGAACAGTTAGCATTGTTCACTTCAAATCACAAGAAGAGTACATACCCCAGACATCGTTACCAACACGGGTTCGGCTACCCATGTCCTGGTGACGAAGGAATCCCTTCATGTCGACATTGTTGCAGGAGTAACCCCCGGCCTTTCCATCGACACAAGCTGTAGAGGAGGCAACCTTGTAACGGTCCTTGTCGAAGACACCAGACGCAGCCTGCTTCTCGAAGAGAGCAGTCTTGCGCTGGCGCAGGACACCCATGCCAATGGCATTGGGAGCGGAGTTAGCACGGAGGTAACCCTCATCGAACTTGGCCGTGTTGATCTTGTCCTGAGCAACGGCAGAGCCGGCCAGGGTGGCAAGGAGGAGAGAGGTGAGAGAAGCCTTCATTTTGATGATGCTACAACGAATGTGGATGAGAAGTAAAGAGCAAGATTGAGCAGATTTCAATCGACTCTTTATAGTCAATGTTGCAATACCAAGACTACGGTACCAAGATCTCTCTATCTATAAAGGTTCGGCGATCTCTCCTGGAGAGGAAGCTGGTTCTTCCTCTTGGCCCTTGTGCCTGGTTCTTTTGTTCTTGGCATCCTACACAGCGAAGGCAAACACGATAAGGTCCTCAGCCTTATCCAGATCAAGCGAAGCGATATCTGCCCAGTGAGGGGAAATGAAACCCAAGATGCGATGTGCCCAATGATGTCGCTGTTGAGATAAAAGAGGTTGGTGATTGGCTCCCCAAAGTAATTACGATCTTCGGGGTTAAAGCAGGGGTTGAGAAGCATAAATACGGCACCTAAGCCGTTAGTCTGCATAGAGATAAGTGCAGGATAAATAAAACCACCAGTTATACAGACCGCCAAGCTAAAGTGCCGATCATCTACCACTTTAAATTCATGCATATCTCGTCGATGCTACCCCATTGCCACTAGAGACCCGCTTACCAATTGACCAGTTGCCTGTTTGGGAGAGTGATCCGCGAAGACGCCATGTGACCTACTGGAATAAGGTAACAAAGCGCTCTGGGCACTCTTGTTCGTTGGCTGGTCCTTCTGTAGGGACGACAAAGGGACCAAGGTGGAGGACTTTTTGTAAATTCGCCATGACTCGGTTGTATGGCAAATGGGGATTCTTAGAGTTGTGGTAGGTAAGTCGGCGGTGAGTTGGCCCGACGGGTCACACAACGGGATTGGCAGGTATTTTAGTAGGATAAATGTTTCTAGAAGATAAATTTATAAGCGATGATAACTAGCTGTTACTTGTTTTGTCTACCAAAGCTGACGTCAATACTCAGACAAGAATATACTGACAATAGTAGATACAGGACTTCCTTCCGTATTTCCGCAACGTTTCCGGGGCCAATCTCTTTGAATGAAAGGCTGTCAGTTTTTACGTGCGTGTCAACACAGTCTTTTGAGCAGGCAAAGTCGGATTGCACTTCTATCTCTGCACTGTGTTCACCCAGGCTAAACCACTTGACAATTGCAGACCTCCACCCCGACGCTATTATCTGTAAAGGAACGACAAGATATTCCTCTAAACTTGAACGAAGCGTCACCGTAATAGTCTTCAAGCATACTGGTGGAAACGATCTGGTAGTAGTATGTAAATTCGTAGTTGCCATTTAGGCTTGACAGAACTCGCTTGAAAGAGAGGCTGATGCCGTTATAGATAAAGATATAGCCCCTAGTCTATACGTAGTAAGAGTGAATCGCATCGTTCAGTATGTAAAAGTACGCTGAGTTGATGCCAGATTGGGTGTGTTGATGAGTTATCTGGCTGTTGCTGATCCAGGGAGCAATGCTGACAGCGTTCTCGTCGAAGCCTGGGTTAAACAATAAGTCAGTCTCCACGCATTCCTGTAATATTGTAGTCGCTATAGGCTCATCCTTGTTCTCGACGGTAGTTTCGATAAGGTTAAGCGCTCTGGTGCCAGTTGGAAGTGCGGTTGAACCAGTGGCAATTGCGATCAAGGTGACGGGCAAACTTGTGACAACGGATGTGCCTGTATCAAGCGAAAGAGGTGCAGTCTCAGTAGTGACGATCGTGTAAGTGTCAATAGTAACAGTGGACGATGTCTCAGCCAGAGTTGCATCGGTAGCTGTGGTTTTTCCACACGAGAATGTCATACCAGTAGTACCCGTAGACAAGGTTTCAACAGTGGCTGTGTACAAGACCTCATCTCCACCAGTCGACGAAGTAGCATCGAGGCTTGCTACAGTAGTCGTCGTCGGTCGACAAGGGCTAGCATCTGCCCTGAGCAGAGCAACCGCCGGTACACTGAGAACAGGAACGCGAATCATTGTAACGACAATGTGAGTTAAGCGAATGTGAGGCTGGGAGGAGACCTTCGCTGTGGCGCAAGCACTACTCTCCTTTTTGAGCCCGATTGTCTCTAACTCGACCTTTCAGTTGTGTTGTTAGTGGCGCGAATTAGAGGCTTGACAACTCATTATTGTAAGAGCACTACTAAAAGCGAGAACGTCGGCACAGCTGTAGCATAGCCACATGTACTGCTGTCGGTGATACCTCTGCGCCAACGTCCACTGCAGTGGAAGACACGCGTCAGTCAGACACCGCAACTTCAGAAGCCCACCTATCCACCAGTACAGACACGTCCTCTACTATCAGCGGGGCACCGTCCCTTTCGACAGATGCAACACCAAGCACAGCTATCGTGCATGCGCCTTGTCGACTCAGGCGGCACCGACTATAGGCAGTCATTCATCAGTTGTGACCCAATTGGATTGGAGAAAATAGACCTCAGAGCTTAAGTAACGCATGCTCTTATAATTAAACTCACAGGGCTTGAGGAATGATGATATTGATTGCCTACCACGCAGTATGCATATTGATCCCATAAATGAACAGTGACGCCTGTCTTTCCTCTATCAGATAAGACTTTCAGATATTTAGAGTTTCCACAGGGTATTATGACTCCTTTGCCTATACATGACCTTTTTTCACCCCTGCCGTTATATGAGGTTTAGGCAGGCTACAAAATGCCTATTTCCTTGCCTCCCTTTATCTAGCTTTTTTTTTTTTTTTCTTCCTTCTACATATCTTTCCTCTAGCTTGTGCACATTGCTCGTAAAAGCATATACACGCATTATCAATCATCATGTGATAGTCTTCAAACATTTGCATGGTCGGAAACGGCAGAATGATCTGCTGAAGATCAGCAGGGAGCTTCAGCCGCGCTGAGAATGGTAATAGATCGGCAGTTAGCTGCAGCTGTGGTGAGACATCCTAGCCAACGAGATCAATTACTTTCGCTTTACTCTGGAAATTTAAGTTAAAGTCCAGCCAGGTAATCAGAAGCAGTGTAGTCTGAGTAATATACATATCCAGGATTGGCCAGTGCATACGCCATATCGTCATTGTGTTTTTTATTATCTAATTAATGATGACCTGGCTGAGACATTGTACCATCGCATTGAGAATATCCTTTTATTGGTTCGTGACGTAAGGAGGAGCGTGAGGACAATGCCTTGCTTGATTTCAAGGCTTTGTATAAAGTCTTAGAGCCTTCCTCCTGACTCTCCTAGCTTTCCTTAACTACCAACCACCCTACACCCTACACCCTACAATTTCGCTTACCAAATTGTCGCCATGTCCTCTAAACTATTTATTGGGTAAGTGCTAGCCTAGCATAACTCTCCGATCCCTCTGTTAACAAAATATAGCGGTCTCGCCTGGGCTTCGACAAGCGACAGCCTCCGAGCGCAGTTTTCACAATTTGGTGAAGTTCTAGACTCAGTTAGTCATATGACTTCGACGATACTTGCGGAATAATAATCTCAATCAATAGATCGTAATGACTGACCGCGACACTGGGCGATCAAGAGGCTTTGGCTTTGTTACATTCAGTAACCAGGATGATGCTGAGGCTGCAATAAATGCTATGAATGAGCAGGAGTAAGTAGCAACTT
This sequence comes from Fusarium incarnatum, assembly GCA_004367075.1. Taxonomy (NCBI): domain Eukaryota; kingdom Fungi; phylum Ascomycota; class Sordariomycetes; order Hypocreales; family Nectriaceae; genus Fusarium; species Fusarium incarnatum. The sequence goes on along the minus strand of QGDZ01000216.1, from coordinate 21,470 downwards.
GTGCTCTACTGTTAACTATGACTTACCGGTTAATACTTAGGTTTGAAGGTCGCCAGATTAGGGTAAGTATGGCAAATGCCCGTGGCCATGGCTCCGGTGGCGCCGGCGGTGCTGGTTCTGGAGGTGGTAGCTACGGAGGTGGTGGCTACGGAGGTGGATATCAGCAAGGGTATGGAGGTGGCTCTTAAAAAGACGGCGATTGCCGGGTTTCTGACTAAATGCACGTCTACAGTACTGAACCTATCAAAGACAGATATCTAGTAGTCTAAACAACAGAACAGATGTAACTTGATATCTTCTTCTACTGGTACCGGTGTGGGTTGCCTTCAGCAACACTATTTGCAATGAACGCTTTAGCAAGTGTAAAGTCTCTGCCTCGACAGCTGTCAGGTTGCTGTAATGTTAGTATTTACTGTTATGAACATCGGCTTCTGGCAATACAATCGGGCGTATTAGTGGAGGGATAGAATGATTGTTGGGGGAGAACAGATTGGGTTTCGCGACGAATGGGAACAACTGTAGATTGTCACATTACGGGAAGCTGCAAAAGCGTCTGTTTGCCAGTAGTCTCTGGAACCGCTACTAAGAGGCGGGGCATTAACTGTGTTTTCGCAATCTTGGCAGTTTGTTAGAGATCACAAGTGAACGGTGGACGAGATATTTACTGCTGGTGAAAAAAAGTGAAGATGGTTTGTTAATGCTATCTGAAGGCGCAAAGGAAATGTGCTTATGGGCGACACGTTGAAGGGTAACTGACCCAAAACAACTTCACAATGAACCGTATTTTATCCCATCCAATATTCTTGTAGCTCGGACCAGCGATCCTGTAAAGAAAATAAGACCGAAGACACTAAACCGATGAGTGGTAGAGCAGATCTTGACTTACCTCAGCTGTAAGGGCCGAATTGTATAGCTACATTTAAAACAAAAGAAACATGCCGATGGGCAAAAGGTGAGCTATTGGGTCTCCAGACTGCATCAGACACCATATCCTGACCTGTTCTTGTCAAGGCTCTCGTGGTAGAAAACAGCGAAGGCCACAATGTGAGCGGTGAGTAGATACGGCCAGATAAAGCGAAATGCAGACAACACAGTCCTGAAAGTAAAAACAACAATAACTCCGAAGATGGTGAAGAAGACGACATAGCGCCAGTACTGCGCCGGTGAGCCATAGTTGCTAAGGAATTCGTTGATGTCAGCAATAGCTACCCACATAAAATCCGGAATGTTGTTATTGATAGAGTGATAGATGCCAGATGCCTTGATGTGATCCACAAAGAGTAAGCAAGCCATGATGAATGAGTTGATGCAGTAGCTAACGTAGATGTGTACGATATAGCTGACGATTGTATTGATGAAAAGCATGATGAATGATTTCTTTTTGGTCTGAAGTAACTGTTGTTTGGGGGCGTTTCTGCTGTTGATGGTGGATACTTGCTAAGATACCTGTTTATTGAGTTGGGATTGCTGAAGTTCAAAATAAGCAAGAGGGGTAGAGTATTTATATTGCTAGAATACGGGATGTTCATACTGAGATGGTCTTGTTCTCGAATGTACAAGTTCAACAAAAATACTATATGTCTTCTTATTTTATTGTACCTATTCTACAGAACAAGAGCTATGCTGCCCAAAATAAAAACAAGGAGATAGCCTAGAACTTGTTGTTCAATGTTTAATTCGTAAATGTCCAGTGAACCAGCTTGTTCACCCAGGATAAAAAGTAAGAATGTCAAGTAAAACAGAGAAGGTGCGGCTGCCGCTAATAGGTTGCGATAGCCAGAACAGTTATTAGATCTGAGACTGTTCCGTCTGGAGCACTTCGCAGTGTATCGTGTATTATAGATCTGTTCGGTATCTTCCTGCCGATGTGGTCAAAAGGACTGTCTAGACTCCTTGGCGTTGGCCCGAAGCGAAATAATACCCGTCTCGCTTAGCATCTCAGCCTCTCTACTAACCCAATCCATCCATTACACCCCATAAATAGCACAGAAGGATCAGAATCAAACCACCTTACATTCCAAAGAAGCAATCAGAATCTACATGCAAGTTCGCAATTGACCCACAATGTCCCAAATCCTACTTGACTCCGAGGTATAAAACAACACGTAGTAAGCCTCTTGAATTATCGTCACTCAACGCTCATTACTGTATTTTTGCAAATCATCACACTCGTTCAACTCAAAATGGCTCGATCAATCGCCCTTACCGCACTTCTCTTCGCTCTGCCTATCGCAGCTGAGATCACCAACACACCTGTCAATTCCGCCACTGTCACCATCGACGCGCAAGATGCGATCTCGTCAGTCGAGTCCTCAATCACCTCCCTTGGAAACACTGTCCCTATGACGACTGCTGCCCCCGAAACAACCCTGAACTCGGACGATATTACCTTTGTAATCTATTCCACTCAAACCCGAAGTAATGGTATAGATTGGATGGCATCAGAGTATACTCGGGTCAATGGAACTTTTCCCGCAGCTGCTTACCCTACCGAGGTCGTCGACAATGCTGGATCTGGATTGGTGGTTAAGTCTGCCGGACTTGTTGGTGGACTTTTCTGTGCTCTTGCCGCTATGCTCTAGGCGAATTCTGTTGGATACCTATAAGGATATATTTACTATTGCTCAAGCATATAGTTAGCCTGAGGTTCAACGCCCCATTGGTCCCTCGCAGCAGTAAAGCTTGCCTATAGTTTCTCTTCGTACTAACCCTCTTATTACAAATAACTTGGAATAATCTCACTGTAACGCTTCCTTGTCTTTAGTGCGTTCATCAAACTAAATCCTCAATCACTGGGTGTTCAGATCATTGCACGTTTGGTGAGATAAGCGTCAGATGATAAGCGATAAGAAAAAATGCGGTAGAGATAAGATAACACGTTATCGATAAGGAGCAACTGATAGTTGTTAAGAAAAAGAGTGAGTGAGGTGAATATCGAACAGATAAGAGCCGGTTGTCATGGCATCAATCATGTACCACTTCCACTATTGATCGGCATTCGGGGGAGTGATGCACTATTTCACACTTCTACAAAACAATACGTGAAGTACCTTATAACTTAATTCAATGGTAGATATATGAAGCTTGACAAATGACACGCTGAGCTAACATGCAGTTCTCCTGCAAGAATCACCAAACATTATTGGAGAAACTACCCTACAAGGTCAAATTACTCCAACAGCACAGTACAATTTCCCAGCCCAGTACCAAGAGTGGAGCGTTCAAGCGCTCAGACATCTCAGTGGAGGGTCTGTCCGGCGAGGCAGGGAAACAAAGAGCGCAGTTCTCTGCCTAGAACGGGAGGCTAGCAGGGTCCCCTTGTTTCACACTCCAAAGTAGCTCCCGTCCTTTCTTGTACCGGCACAGGTCTGCGCTCTGGAAATTGTTAGTGGAGGTCAGCACTGTGAATTTATCCCTGCAGAAGAACGCGCGATCAAAGCGCGCTATCCCAGCCTCCCCATTTCAATTCCTGGCAGGCAATAGAACACAAATGCGGTGAAAGGTATGGCGGTCCTGTGTGCTTCCAATCATCATGTGCCTGGTTATACTCCATCAAACACCCGTTCCGAATAACAATATCATTGATCTATTACTTTCTCGCGAAATCCAGATGTACATTGCACATTGACGTCAGTTATTCGCGTTGACACAATGTTATTTCGTGTGTCTCTGTAATGCTGCAGAACCACATTTCAACTCAACAGCTGTGAAATGGAAGATCATATTGCATGTTTACATCAAACATTAAAAATCAATTGAAAAGTTTACCCTAGAGGTTCTGATACAAACGTAATTCTGCAGATCATGATAACGTTAATTTCACAGGTCCCCATCGATTGGCATTGCATTCTTTCCCCGGAGTGTGGACCGGACGAGCCGCTCCGATGTTTCCTCCACTTAGTGAAACGAAGCTGCAGATCCACCGTTTACACTTGTATCTGCTTCAACTCTATAGTCTAATTGCAAGGAGACACTATCGGTGTCTACAGGAATACTAAAAGAATTTAGTTTGACTTTAGTCCTCGAAGTAGTTTATCAGTTGCTGCCAACTCCAAAGCTATGCTGGACAAAAACTCAATTCGCAGTACATGAGTCAGATCACAGTGTATCAGTAATGTCACTCAATATACAGAGTACCAGAGTAAAACAAGGTAGTCTGGGATATAAGACCCGAGCGTCAAATTGATATCACAACACATATATTTCATCTCAAATTAATGACGCAGGGATCGACCCACGTGTTCATGTGATGGACGAACGTTTCAACTGTTCTTCTGATAAGGCTGCAAAACAAAGCATAGACCACATGCCAGTCTGCGCACCTTGGACTTCATCTCAAGATAATTGTTCCCGGTGTGACCAAGCGCAGCACTGCGGAGATTTTCTCCATCAAGGTAAAACACCAGACTTTAAATCTTGCAGTAGTACAATCTACATCAGCTACGCTTACCATAGCGCGACAGATATCGCTATGATGTTTGTTTCAAACAAAGGGCCAGCCTTATGCGAAACGTGTTTTCCCTATCATGGTCCGAATTACAACGGATGAGATCATCGTGGTAGCTCAAGCCTCAGTTGACGATTGGGAAACATAAATACTCAGTCCTCTGCGCCAGTTCATCAATTATTCTCACAGCAATCCATTCATTCAATCATTCAATCATTCCATTACATTCTTTCCACCTCTTCAACAAACAAACTTTTGTCACTCTTTGACTTTATCTACTTCTCTTTTCTTCTTTACTTTAAATACCCTTACCTTTTCTCAAAATGAAGTTCTTCACTGTCTTCTCTGCTATCCTTGCCTCTGGCTCTGTCCTGGCTGCCTCTGTTCCCAACAGTATGTTCCCCTCACTATCATTGAAGCTTGTTCTAACATCATATAGCCCGCGGCCTTACTTCCACCCTTGCCACCCGAAACGTCGAGGTCCAGGAGACCAGGGATGTCAAGGTAATTCCATCGATCCAAGACACCGCGAAATCTACTGACTAACTGAACAGGATGACATCTCCTCTTTCTTTGACTCTATCATCCCTACCTCGGATGAGAAGAGCCAGACTCCTGAGGAAGTTGAGAAGCGCGATGTTCTCGAGAACATTGTCGGTGGCGTGAAGGGCCTTGTCCCAGGCGCCAATGCATCCCAGCAAAAGACAGACTACAACAAGCTCATCAACCAGGGCTACAACGCCACCGCTGAATACTTTGGCTCCGTCGATCTCAACGCCAAGGCTAATGTCGGCATCGAGTGGGCTATCGGCAAGATCACTACCGTAAGCCATCCTCAACAGACACATAAAGCACATACTAATAAATTCACAGAGCATTCCCGGAGCTTCTGTCTTCATATCTCTTCTCAGCGGCTTCAAGATCGCACTTGGCAAGATTGACTTGAACGCTTGGGTTTCAAGTGCTCTGGCCATTGTCGGCAAATTCGTTGCTTCCACCGACTTCAATGCTGCTATTACCGCTGCTATCAAGTTCTGCGAGAACATTGCCAGCCAGGTCTCTGCTGCTTCGACTTCTGCTTCTGCCTCGGCTTAGGCTTAGGGTTATGCTGGAATGATTGAATGATGCCTGGGCGGGTACTAGGTAGTTAGATTGCAATACACCACTATTGACTAGTGAATCTACTTGTTGTGACTTGTAAATCCTGTGCTATTTGTAAAGATGAGGGGGGCAAAGGTGATGCCAGCTGATCGACGAAGGCAATGATGGTCAGATCGGTATCCTACGGTTATTCCTTTGCCCTGATGTCTCTAGCGCTACCGGTTCTTCTTCAGCCATTTCCCTTTGGACCAAATTGATTCCATCAATCGAGATACAAACCCACGATCTGATGACACTGTACTGACATCGCGCTCAGTAGCATAACGAACATGAGTTACCGAACCTGGATTATACGACAGCTTCACTCTTCTAAAAACAGTTAGCGTCAGCTTCAGTATGCAAAAAGAGCTCGAACGTACCTTTCTTCAGTTGAATGGACGTTGCTGCTGAAGTGGTCCACCTCAAAGACTGGTAACATAGCTGGATGAAACCGATCGCCTGAACCTCGACGCCATATCCTGAGATGCGCGGTGTCAACCATATAGCCATCTTCAATATCGGAAGCGGAAGCAACTACATAGCCGTCTTCAATATCAGTAGCGGAAGCAAGAGGCATGCTTAGAGTGATGTTCTTGACCCGCTTCAGGGGTGCCATCGCCTCCTTGATGGTCTCAATGCCTAATTGCGTGATGTCATATGGACTTTGGTCAATGTTGTCGGCGTTCTCGTCAAGGAGTAATACAGTCGAGCGAGCAGCTATCCAGACATTGAGGGTTGTGAGATTCTGTAAAAGGTCCAGTCGTAATGCGTGAAAGTCAGAAGGAAGGTGTCGCTCCTCCGATTCCGGAGTGATAATCGGAGACGAGCAAGGCAGCAGCATAGGAAACACCGGCTCTAACGATAGCTCGATATGTCTGCCATACGTGCGAAATCCGGGTGGTGGTATAGCCACTTGACAATCTTGGTTCCAGCGATCGGGCACTTTGCAGAAGCCCACAAACAAGTTCAGAGCAACGATGTCTGTGAAGATAAAGGTCGTGGACTCATATATTGACTGAATGCATTCTGAAGATCTGGTAAAGAATAAGCGGCATGTCTGTGGTTTTGAATGGTGGTCTCACATGGTGCGGCATGTTAAGAGCATACCTAGATAGGGGCTCCACGTCGCTGACCCTTCCGAAGATTGACTCCAACAAGCTGTACGAGAAGAACACATGGTAACGCCTGGGCTTGCATCATCACCATATACCTGTCCGATGCGTTCTCCGCAAGCAAAATGATTCTTCCAGGCAGAATACAGCTGCAGAGCATAGGCCTTATTGCTGAAACTCCCACCCAACGCAATACCAAGCTCGATCCTGGTCTTATCTATGGCCTGTTGAAGGCTATCTTCTACTTCAAATGGCGTCGTACATTGCCATCGGCAGAAGTGAGATTTCGTTACGTCATTTTTGTCATGGTGCCAAATGATGTGTTGACGAAGGCCGCAAGAACGCCATAACTCCAGATAAACCTTGTCGCGAAGTTCACGAGGAAAACGCGTAATGAATGAGGACTGAAATCGTGGATTAAATGACCTTTCGGCCATTTTCGATGGATGTTGAGGATATTAGGCTTGTGTTCAGGCGGGGAATACGGTGCTTTTTAAGAACACAGTTCCCCCACCTTTCTCTTATGCAGATCATTAACGAGACACCGCCTCTGGCCCCCAAATGCAATGGACTGCCAGGTGGGATATCATAGTGCTTCCTGAAAGCACCGACAGACGATATGGAGACATGAACAGTCCGCACGCCTCAACAAAGAACCCAAGCCGTCATTGCCTTATCAGTCTTTCTTTGACAAGATGAAGCTACCAGTGAATGGTATACAATCGAACGCTGACCTATGTATGCAAGACAGCCGGAGGCAGTGTCTGAAAGAATGAAGTAGAGGGCATTGCTCTTTCTATGTTGTGGCGCTTCGCAATAATCGCTTTGGACAAACGGGATGTGAAAAGATGAAACATTGAATCATCTTGGGTCAAACCGGCAGGGCAGACAAAGACTTCCAGTCAGCCACACTTGTCTCAGCGGAAATGCCACGTTCAGCCCTGCCGAATCTTCGACAACTCATTTATGACAGAACCTCTCTTCTTGAAGGAATCATGAGACGTTTGAATGTAGTAAATTGATCTAAATAGTAATGAACCCCGCTGCCAAAATCCACTTCTTGCAGCTATCCTTCTTTACAATTACAAACAAGCATCGTCGTCTTATGTAAAAGCATCGCCAACCCCAAATCGACATCATGTGCGAAACCAATTCAGCCACTTCAATCTGTAACGTCCCCGTCGAAATATACTTCGCCCGCAAGAGATCTGGCGTGTGCCCCACAATCCACTTCTGCGCTGAGATCCACGGCTCCATTATTTACCACCTCCTCCAACAGTTGCGCCACGAGAACCCAGCAACCACCATTACCAACGATAAAGACCTTATGGAGTTTGTTCTTGGGTTTTGTAACCTCAACTGCAAGCCGATCGCCTTCCTTATCGTTCCCGCTTTCAAGAGCAGCATCAAGTACATCTGGCGAAAGATTGTTCAATTCAAGATGGTTTACAAAGTCGGCGGGGAGTGGACTTTTGACAGAAAGTATCACTTTGCAACTCACAAAGCGGCCGGGACATGGTTTAAGATTGCCTTGGGTCGATCCCTCGCCTCTAAAAATGGACGACTGTAGTTGAGCTCCAAGGTATGTTATATGCGAATTCGGGGAATGAATGCTGACATCAACTAGGAAAAGAAGAACGGGAAAGAGATGAAGAGACTCCAAATCAAAGGGCCCAAGAAGGTCTATGTGCAGGAAGAAAAGAAGGGGTACGTTCCTGGGAGGGATGGAGGATCTTCGCTTTCGTAAAAGCCTTGTAGGGCATTCCCGAAAATCAACCAGGGATTAACCAGACTAGTGGGGGCGTTGGCTTGTTGTGTCTTGAAGACCTCAGATAGCTATATGGGTCCTTTAGCTGACCATTTAACTTCTGACTGCGATTGACCTTCGGTCCAAGGCTCATGGTCTCGAATGTCTACCTGAAGTCATGTACCCAGGTAGAGTTTGCAACGGCAGGGTCGTAAAGGAGATGCGACCATATCGGTAGCTATGGAAAGCATGGATCACTTCATTTGCAGTTGTCAAAGTCAATACCCTCGACCAACTGATCTTAGGTGGTACTGCGAAAAGACTTTGTTCATGATTACGCTCGCTGGCGATGGAAGTGTGAGAAATAGTGAAGCCGTCGAATTCGGGATCGCGATATCCTTTTCACAGTCCCTAAACTGTAGAAAAGCCGGTTCTCAGTCTGTAGGGAATTGGTGTGTTCGCTCAGATCGATGGGCCAAGCCAGAGCTCCCACAGACCAATGACTGGGCCCCTCGATCACCTCTCTATGCTGATTGGTGTTTTCAGAGGATTCAATAACTGTTCACAAGCGAATCCCCAGCCAGCCAGCCCACGGGGAGATTCGTTCACGCATGTCTTAAAGCTGCATCGGCCTCTCGACAGCCCGAGCCCGATGTCTCAGTTCTAGCCACATGCTCGATCTCCCAGCCTATCCCACTGACAGTGTTCCAGCCTGTGCGGATACTGGCACTTCTAAGCCGACTCAAAGATACTTTTCTCTTTTCCCTTTCCAGTCTCCTTTTCAAGCGAGGTATCCTTGAGCATATATGAGCTGGCATTGGAGCACATGTGGCTTGATGTTTGTCTTGTTGTTTGGAGATGATGTTGAGACTGGACATTAGCCGCAACGGATCAGAGGGTTAGTTTTGTCCTATCAGTATGGGGTCAGATTGTCAGGATAACCGGTGGCCGAGAGCATCCGAGACGGAGTATTAGTTTGGTCATTTCAAGCGAGGATAGGACAGCAGTTGTTTATTCTATCTGACAGCATGGAGCTTAACACACTATTATTGTGCTACCCGTCTGTCTGCGCTCTGTGAGTTACTCAATTGACCGAGACTCACATCTTATCCATATACCATGTGTACAAATCTGCCAGACCGACGGCAATGCGTCAACGAAAGGAGATCTCACGATTGTCATCTATCATCTGCAATGGCCGCCAAGGCCAAGAAAAGCCATTTTCTAAGCGACGTAGTGCAGAGGGCCTCAAACTCAAGCCACACCTCGTATTTCCATCTGTGGAACATACCAGTAAAACCTGGCTCCACCGCTTCAGGTGTCCTGTAACATGCAAACACAACGGCTTGTGCGTCATCGCATAGCAATTATTCCTCCCGTAACAAACGCCTCTGGATGAAGGAAGGCCGTTGAGCTTGCAGATCGTGTCTCGGTTCCTACCACGCGTCCGTTTCTTTTGCAATCATAAACCAATCCGTCTTTAGCTCAGGTTGCCTTTCTGATGAAGCCCTGCCCGGCTTCGTTCTACAGAGCTAATGGCCCTGTAATCTCAGCGTGAAACACAATGGAGAAGTCCTCCGCGCTGTGGCATTGTAGTGCTCATCCTCACATTTTACTCTTAAGGCACTCTAAGCAACAGATCATTACCCATCATCCTCAAATGGAATTCGATGCTATCTACACAGCTAGACCATGAGAACAGAGTTGAATGCAATTGTTTCCCAATGTATCGATCGCATTTCTTTTTCCCACCGCAAACTGCGGCCTGCAAGAGGCCACCTACTACTGCACTATCATTCAAGCCTGATAAACAGGGCTTGTTCGTCGTTCGCACTGGATGGTCATTTTGCTGCGTCTTCCCGTCGCACGAAAGCCTTGGATCTTGGTTAACGTGAATTATAAGTACGGCTTCAATATTCCGCAGAGATGAATGCGACATGTCAATCTATACAATGGCTTCTATCATATCTGACGTTTCACCTGCATTTCCCTCTCTTGAGCGCAAGGACTGCTTGGACAATTCTTGCACGCTATCTCAGCCACTCTCTCCAATCGGCTCCATCACTTCAACCATGGAGTCTACGAGTTTCTACTCATCGAATTCCTCTGACTCACCGCCTCCATTTGCCGATTCCTGTATTCCCATCAAGCGCAAGTTATCGGAGCTTTACCCGAATGAGCAACCTTGCACCCTCTTGCCTCCCGCAAAACGTGTCAAGGTCGATGATGATCCCAGTCTGCCACGCGTGCAGATGACCTGTATGAAGCTGTTCCTACTTGCAGTGTAAGTCCATAATGATCAATCACAACTGGTGATGAGTGCTAATCCTACAGCCTGAAATTGTATCGCACAACCCCACGCCCAGTTTCCAAAAGAAAGGTCGCGCAGACCAAGATGAGCCACGGAACAATTACCCATGTACTTCAGCGACTGGATTGTCTTGGCATGGTTTCTCAGAATATCAACAATGCGCTTGACCAGATTGAAATGAATGTACATGTTCTTGCATCGTATATGGGAGATGAAGCCGGCAAGATCCCTGATAGCTTCAAGCTGGCCAGATTTGGTTGCAAGAAGTTACTGGGGGCTTATAATGAGAGGCTTAACTATCTGGACGAGCTGAGTTGAGGGGTGTAAGCAAACAAGGCTTAGAAAGAGGGGACTAGCAACGGCCCGCTCCGGGGTGAGATGGTGTGTTCTTGGGATACGCGATACAATAGGTCAGAAGTTAGTCCAAGCTAGCAGACACAGGCTACAAACGATATGATGGTCCAGTTCCGCAGTATCGCGTAGCCCCCGCAATCGCTTACGCCTTTTTGGATTCACATACTGTAAGACTGACCACCAGGTCGGTATTGCTAGGGTTGAGGAATTCTCCTCGGTGGCTTAGACAGCCAAAATAAACTAATCTAAATCCTAGCCTAAGCTTTAATAAGATGGCTAAATTATTTCACCTCTTATGCTTCTGACACCCTAATATTTATGTCCTGACATACCGGGGAGAATTCCAAGTGGTTGGGCGAAGAGAGATCATTTCCTTTGGTTGGGTGTTAGTGAAACACAACACTTGACATGAATGTGCAGCGTTATCCAAAATACCTCTATGCCGCGCAGGTCAAGGTAGCGAAATTAGTACCTTTGTTACTGACCATCGTTGTCTTACTCGCCCCGCTGGACGATCCAGAAAATGACTGTAGGATCTGATTGGAGCACTGCAGTTCCGCGAACACACAGAAGAAGAGACTCGTTTATACGTTCTTGATCAACCACCCATAGAAAAAATTCATCTCATTGCAAACCATTGTTCATTGTCTCGATATTATCCAGCGCTTTGCACCATGGAAACTCCATTCTCAATCCGAACCTCTACAAGATCGTCACACTCCAGCATTAAAGGTGGAATCATGGTCGAGAAGCTATCCTTAGGCACACGACCATCCTCGCATATTCTCCTGAACTCTTCACAGTCGCCAATGCACCACCATATACCCCTAGACTCCATTTTCAAACCAAACCGTCCATCTGGAAGCCCAGAAAGTAAACCGCTTACATCAACATCCCTCACAAACGGCACACCGGGTCTGAGGGTCGTCAGGACATCCAATTCTGGCCTTGAGTCATGTTGCGGTAGTCCTCCACCGCAAAGACCTGGGCTCCGCGGTCCCCGCACAATCTCGTTTGTAGACAGGCCGAGTATCTGGATCGTTTCTTCGGGCGCCGGACTTTCATCGATGATACTAGGACGGTTGTCATCGGGCGTGACATCGTAAGCTCCGTGTGGGACGAGGAAACTCTGACGACCGCGTGTCTGGACACTAACAGGCTCAAGTCCCATATTGGTAACAGAAATGGTAAGCCGGGTAGCACTGTCGCTTGTCTTCAGCTGCATCTTGGTTCGTAACTCTGGTGGCCACAGAAGAGACTCCCTGACTTCAAAGATTGCCTGGCCATCGACTCTACGACTAACCAACTGACATCGATCTGTTTGTTGCGGCTCTCGGTCGTCGACGAAACGGTATGCGCTCGGTCCAAGCTGCCAGCCCGATACATTTTGAACTGCGTATCTTTTTCCTGCTTTGAAGAATGAAGCAAGTTCATTGTTGAGCTCAACACGGTAGTGATATTCCGTTATCCAGTTTCTCCAATTCCCTGCTCTCCCAACTGGGGAGGGCAGCGTGAAATATTGATCTGGACTGTTGGTACTATCTAGTTCCTGAATATCGACTCGTACGTATTGCTTTGTTCTCGGGTTATACTCTCGCAATTGCAGAAGGTCGTTTGACAGCGCATACGGGACATCGAAGATAGTTCCTTTTGTCCGAATACGTAGTGGTCGAGGGTCCGTATCGTCGCGGCGGCAAATACCGAAGATGATAGTGAATGGAAGTCTGCCTGACTTGTCGAAGACCTGGTAGTTTCGACTGATGACTGTCCATATCTTAACTTCTGCCATGGATGGGTTATTTGAGCAGTACGATTCCAGGGGTTCCTATTGTGTCGTAGGTTTTGGCTCACTGCGCTATTTTGGGTGGAGGAGGGTGCTTTTGGCAAAAGTAGTCGTTACGTCATTTCTTCGGCATGGACCGCTATCGTGTCATCTGATGCTTAACTACATCCAAAGTACAGTGTATTCTGATTCGGCATCCATAGCCTCTGTTCAATTACTCGTCCCGTCTGAACACTCATTCTGTCATTGTTCCAAAGGCCCGTTCAGCCCAGGCCCGATACTCCATCTCAATCCATTCACCCATCGCTCTCAAAGATACCGCAAGCTAATACAGTCCCACCAACGTCTCAGTATGCCCAATAATGGTTCCATTGGCAATCTCAATCCGGGCTTCACGCCGCAATGTAAAGAAGACATGCCAGATATGTCCAATAACGTAGATCAGTGGTATGGTTGGAGTTGTCTCAACACCAAGTTCAGACATGCGCCTAAACCATACCGCTGTCCATACTAACAGTTGCAGTTTGCCTCGGTCTGCTAATGTCGGGATCTTAGTCTCGATGGTAATCACTGGTTTAACTAGGGCAGTACCAGGGGGAGGAGTCCCATCCACAGGTCCAAACAAAAACTACCAGGCTGGAGACGTTGGCGACAGCTACCAGCCATCGATCGGTATATGAACTTAACAGAGGTAAGGATATCCAACAGTCTTTATATACGATCTTGGAGTTTTAGTCAGGTGTCTTAACAATGTCGCTGATAGTAGTAAGGTAGTTCGTAAAGGGTAGAATGATAGCTTTAGAGTATTCTTGTGTGAGATTGTGGAAAAGCTGCAATCTTTGGAAAGGCAAGGGGTTTACCTTGATTTTTTGGATTCACATACAAACTGACCCAGAGGCGATTTAGCCCGTGTCCACTCGACGGAGATGCTCTTCAGTGACCGCTGCAGTGTTGAATCCTAAAGATCCTAAACTTGTAATTTCAGTAATTCTCTAAGCTTATTTCAGGTTCCCAGGCGCTGTCTAAGACCTGTCCTATCAATGTCCATTACCAGTCTTAGGCAGTATGCCCTCAGATTGGATGCGTCAGTTCGTTGTGTCGCTATGACATCTTGTTCTACGACCAGATACAGGTTCGGGTTCACTTCTTAGTGTAAATATCCTTTTTGTCCTTTACCATTCTAGAATAGGCAGGCTCGCAGCTATACTCCTTGTTATCCAGGATACTACTATCAATTGGTCTATTGCTCCTTTAAATCGTTTTATATCTATCTTACTAGCATAGCTGTCTTTGTCCTTGTGTTTATACTTGTAGCCTTTCGGCTGGCAAGTTACACGTTGCATCATTTATAAATCGTTAGTATAAGACACTACGAATTTCCAGCTTCCATTAGAGTAACACAAGGCAAGAGAAGAGGAAATACCCTTTCCAACAGGGAGAATCCTCAGTAGGAAAGCGCTTACCAGGTATATAATATTTCCAGCAAATCGGTATATTGATATCTATTTATCTGTTATTCTAATCAAGTTTCTTCAATATTAATAACTAAATTATACAATTTAGATTCCATCTTTGCTTACTGCACTGTCCAATTACTAAGCCTACCATGGACTTGGTAATTCCTAAGGTCAAATGGTTAATGTACATGCACCATGATCACCCATCCTAGATAGAGAGGAAATGGGATGCTTACTAAACCTTCCAACCTGGGACGTATCTCACCAGATGTTTCACTGTAGCTTGCAATGGGTTTCGATTCAATTGGTGGCTCTGGTAATCCAGGAGGTTTTGCAGTCGCTGTCACTACCCGGGGTCTGACGGTGACACATCTGTGATAAAGATGCCCACAATGGGTACTCAATGAAATGACACTTTTCACAGTAGCTATGAAATAGACAGAAGAGATTGCTTCCATTGGACGCCATCAGTTCGGGCAGTAGCAGTAGGTGTGGCTGTCAAATTTACGGTCGTTCATTGTCTTCCGGGTAGATATTGAACTTTATTAATAGAATCTCGGTGTTACGCTCTCTATCTCTATTATCATTGTGGTCTACGACTCAGGCGTTTATAGTCCGCTTAGCATCGATACGAACTCTACCGTTAGCTATGGTATACCGAGCATTCAGAAAGTTCACCACTGTCTACTGTCTAGTAAAGTCTTTACATAAACCTATTACGTTTTCATTGTAGACATGCAGCTATTCGCAATGAGCATCAGGCAAGACTTTCCACCAGAGGTCAGTAGTTCCATGCAGGGTAATAAATGTTCTGCGTTCTATGATGCCCTGTTTGAAGTCTAAACACTGGTAAACTTATTGAATGGCTCTTCCACTTTTCAAGAGCGATTAATATGACTCTTTGGAGAAATGATTGTCAGGCAGATGGGCGACATAGGGAGCCCGTGTCGGTAAATATGGTGCTCTCATGGATCGAGCTTGAATCACATCGGTCTCGAGTCTATCGAAGGACTGATTCGTCATCGAACGGTGCGGATTGATTTGAGCGAGGGTTCGTGTCGCCATGCTGTTCTCGGAACAAAGTCGCTATCTATGCTCAAAATTGTCCTCGAAGGACGAGTTCGGGAGACGAAGCGGAGAAAAAGAGGGAAGACTATCTAGCCATTCCCAGATGAACAAGTCAAGACTCATAGACGATGCGAAATTCATTCCTTTGCGTATGTTGGTGAAAATGCTGGAACAGTGCTATTTGCTGGGTACGAGGATGGTGATGTTGTTGATGTTGGTGGGGCAACGATCACTGATAAGGATTCTCATAAGATTGCAGACAAGCGTCTTGCCGATTTTACCCGCCATCATTAAGCCACGACAAGCCGTCTGTTCAACACTGGACGAAATGCCAGTCTAAGCTTGCATAAAATTATCATATGTATGTCGTTTCCCATTCTTTTTATAAATAAGAGTAGAAGATATGTTCGGTACGCAAATATTTGTCTAGAGGTTTTAATGCTTCAGTTTGTACTTAGTCGGTATGCTAGAAAGATTGTTTGTTCGGAACAATGAAGATCCATTCATAATAAACCGAACCTTTCGCGTGAAATTCCAACCAAGTCAAACCACAGCAACAATGAGATATCCCTTTGAAGAATCTGAACCACCGCGGTGGACACCGGAGAGAAAGACAGGCCAGTCTTCTAAATCTACTCACTCGAACGAGAAACACCAGGCGAACGCAGGAACAAATGAAACAACCAAGCGAAGTCAACGTAAGAAGGGAGATCCTCCAGAATGGTACTACCGACTAGTTCGCCTCGGCATTGATAAAGACAGGGACCCTGTGGGTCCAGACTTTGACGAAGACATATCTGAGCTTGGGGAGTCTGATATCTCAGAGTCAGAATCGGACTGGTATTGCGATTGCGACAGCGATACGTCTCAGTGCGAATGTGACTTTGGCCAGACCGACGACAAGAGCAGTGAAAAGTCGTATACTGCCTCAGATGCTCACTATTACTACGAGCTGAAAGAGCAACGCCGTGAACGAAAGCGTGAGCTAGCATGGTCGTGGGAAGAGGATGAACGAAAGAAGAGATCACATCGAGAAAGGGAGGAAGAGAAAGAAAAGGAGTTCTATGACGCCATCAAGAAGCTGGATGAAGCTGCAGCACAAGGCGCTGAGCCTGCCAGGATGGACCTCTATAACAACAGCCACTTCACCCTTTACTCCCTTAAGTTCGTGGATTACTACTGGGACGACTATGGGCGCACAAAGTACATCGATTTCGGCGACGAGTTTGCATGGGAACCTGTTGAAGACTACAACAAGCGTAAACCGCATGCGACAAAACTACACGGCAACGTTTATCTCAACGGATCCTGCAACGGCGATATACCAAACTTTCAGCCGCCCCGATATGCTGGACCTGAGAAGCACGAGCTAAAGATCGATTATGCGACTCACGATGATAAGTCAAGAAAGGGCAGTATCAAGGTAGCCTTCAGGAGCCCGGAATACATCACAGTTACTATGCCTGGTTGGATGGTCTTCTCAACGGTTGACCCCGATCCAACTGTCGACGAAGTCATCTTTGTAGGCATACGGTATGACTGGAGGGAATTTCAGATGGAAAAGCGGATTCCGACAAGGCGACTCAGGACACCATCGCCTTGAGACTCCATTCCGAACCCCGATCATCAATCTTGAGCCGTCACTACTTTTGCGTCTTTACTGCTACCGTCTCCACGAGAGATCTCACAAGCCGATGAGGGATGAAGTCTCCGATTTTCAGACAGGACTAGTGGCTCGCTGAGGACTTGACTTAGAAATCTGATAAGGAATTGCAGGAAAGGATGGTGGGATGAAAAGACGGAGGCACTCGTCGAACAAAGGCGGACCCAGAGCAGGGGATGGTTCTATACAGAGGCCCAAACAAGAACAATCAGCTTCCTGGTATGTATGGTGATGAACAAGCGCATTAGAGCTCAGTAGGACTTAAATCAGTTGGTCCTCCAATGTTAAGGACTATCTGTGCAAATGCTTTAACGCTTGTGGCACAGGCATTCTGACGGTCTGGAACATCATGCACTCGACTGTTCTCAATCATGCTGGCTGTAATAAAGAACACATACTAGTACTATGACTCTATTCTTCATTGCACCGTCCAATTGAGCAGACCCTGTTCTTCCTTACCTCTTACTATATCCCACAGAACAACCCACTAGTTTATCACACCACTACACCAATCTCCAGAGGAGATCGGTATGCTGCAAAGCACTATTATTGCCACAATGTCAGTGTACACGAACCATCCAGACCTTTACCTTCTGTTCGATGGTGTTTAAATCTCCTGTCGTCCCGCCTCGAAATGAAACCAGTTCTCTTCTCAACACGCACTTCCGATCAAAAACCCCGAAGCCAGCTGCTGGCTTCGTTCACTCAACAACCCCATCTCGTCTGTGTGCCCATTTCATCACCCTTTCTGTCCTTGAGAACAACCTGCATCGCCCAATATGCCTCCGCAATCCCATTCAACGGCTGCGGCAGGTGCGCGGCGAAACAATGACCAAGAATCGAGCCCCGGGGTCACCAAGAAGAAGGCGGTGTCCAAGCGAACTGCCACTGAAGCTCCCAAGCGTCAAAACACCACTAACACCATCGCCTCCCCTAAGCACAATGTTGCTGTCGTGCAACAGACTGGTACGTCCAATGTGAATGTGAAGCCCGACGGGTTCATCTCAACAGCGCTGGCGCTGTTCAAGTACGTACTTCCATTTCATCCTCATGGCGAAGCCAGTTCGGCTCCTGCCGCTGTTGCTGCGGAATCCAGTCACGATACTCGAGATAAGAAGGCTGATGGCCCCACCGCAGTCACCGTCACTTTGGTTGTGGGAACTAAGACTGGCAATGGCAACATTGATGAAGGATCCAGTCAAAAGTCGCTTGGCGAAAACACCCATGCCGTTACTGTCAGCATCGCTACTTCAGACACTGCCACTTTGGATGTCGAACCTGGTCCTGGCAATGATGCTATTGACGCAGCCGTTGACTATTCTCTCGGAAAAGTTCGATGGCCGACCCAACTTCAACCTCCGACTCCGTCAACTTGTCCGCTGGCTCCAGCATCATGCAGCAGCCCGACCAGAGTTCCACGAAGAGATCGTCAAACATCTCAACTCCAAGGCCATCGAACTCACCCATGTCTACGCTCTGGAGAGCCTTCGCACGGCTGTGCCTGATGAGGACAAATGGCCTGCAAGTTGGGATGGTAGAGTCACGTATGTGAAGCAGTGGATCACACGTTCCTTGGTCAAGGCCCTTGCGTTTGTGTCTGACGATAAGAAGAACTCGTGGGTCAAGAAAGGTAAGCAGCGGTTAGCGGCTTTGAACGGAGCCAGACCACTGGCGCCGGACAACGCCCCAGGTCATGGTGGGACTGAACATCAGCCTGACAACGAGCGGGAACCTGAACAGCGGGCTAAGCCCGAGGTTGGCTCAAAAGCTTCAGGTGATGTTGGAACCAACACTGAGCCATCCCAAGATGGGTCATCGTCCAATTCTTCATCCGACCACGATGCTTCTGCTGAAGCGCCTGAAGAGGAGGGAGGAGTTATTTGGGTCCTGGCCGCATCCCGTAACAGCGCTGAAGCCGGCGATGATTAGGTAACAATGATTGAAGGATGACGGGAGAAGCAGATAGAGCATGATTTCCACGGACCTGCCCTTCAACAGTAACAGGCTTCATGGCTTGCATGATGAATCTCGAGGTTTCCTTTGTCAGAGAGCTCAACAGTGCGCTGGTCGCATTTTAGACAGATTGTTCTTGAATTTGAAATAGATTGTCCTGCGCCACATGAGACTGATTTACCATTGTGCTTATAATGTTGTATTCCGGAGTTTACTAACGTGAAACTTGAGTGTTAATATTGTGCACTCGTCAGGTTATCAGAAGAAGTGGCCCTTAAAGGCAAAAGACACGAAATTATGCGGATATCTCTGTCCCGAAGACCGCGCTTACAGCATGATTGTGTTTAAAATATATAATTCTCGGTGTCATCGCTATAATCAATGAATACATCGTTTTGCTCTTAAGGCAATCCTATAACGGTCCCAGTTGTCAAAATCAAGAATCATGTCCAAAGATCTTCCCAATCCCCTTTGTCGTATCGCTCTTCTTCAAGATAAGCTCATTTCCTATCCCCTGATTCCAAGACACGTTCAGGACCCCAAATGTCTTACTACAATGGGTCTCACTATCCATCGTAGCTCCCATATCCTCTGATGTCTGTGAAATGTCTTCCAAGACATATCAGATACCGCCGTGCTTCTCGCAAGTCGCGGTATAAGGCTCCTCTTTCTCGGGGAATCGATTCACAATGGCAGCCAAAGATTGAATACGTTCCGCATCCCAAGTATTGCTTATACCCTCAATACCGACAGAAAGCAGAGTATGGAATATCCGAGCGACATGAGCGTGAGCACCGGCAAAGGCAAGACTATCAGTATGGTGTTCGACGGCTTTCACAGCAGCCGCCTCTTCGGCTTTAAGTTGGCGAATGTCTTCGGAGACTGAATTGATCCCCTCCTCCATTGCATTCTTCGGTATAGCCAGAAGTTCCTTTTCGCGGATGATATATTGACAATCACACGTCATCTTGTCCAGGTGTGTCGCGCAGCCCTGAAACCCTTGTATGATCGCCATTGTCTTCTGGAGATTAGTCAGGTTGACGGTGTGTGTGTTGATTAGACTTTCAAGTCTATCCAGCTCTTGTTGCAGACCCTTTAATTGCTTGCGTCTTTCACTGATTTTGTGCTTCGCTACATCTTTTCGTCTTTCGGCCTCGTTCAGGGCTATCTCTGCTGGGACACGATTGGTTGCGCAAATAGGTTCCAACAAATCAGCGAGATGTGCACTGGCAGAGTCGATGTGGCGAGTTAATGGCATGGCTGATAAGTCACGGCCTTCGGTAGCTAGAGCATGTTGCTTTGCCGCCCGCGTATCGCGGTATGGGTGATGTCTCCTCTCGGAAGGCTTCTGACGAGTCGGCCGTTCAGCGGGCATGATGGAGTTGATGGTGTTCTTGATGTTCTGAGAGGAAAGAGAGTTATCGATTCCTCTGTGAGAAAAGAGGCAGAATATGTCAGGCAACATTGCGCAAGTGACTATGCCAAGGGCAAGAGTACACTGACATCAACTCGAGTGAATTGACAAGGTCGCTCGTTCCTGTGTTACCGGGATCTCCTTACTACAAATTTTGGGTTACTTGTTTCTTTGTTGAATTGCAACTAAACAAAGGGATAATGAAAACAATTTCGTTACTTTCCTTCTTTGACGCAATAGCATGGCGCTCTCCCTATCACATGCCGTTTGACACCTTCCATAGGTGAAGACTCACTGCCGGGGAATGAATCAATGGTTTCACTCATCGTGAATACGATCTTACCACAATGAACGAAATGAGTAGTTTTGTCGTTGATGACAGGAAGCGAGGTGAAAAACCAGAGATCTGTGGATTTGCAATATAAGGTAATGTCGTTTGCTCCGACAAAAACCTGAGTAATATACACGACCTCGGTCTAATGATAGGCAGCGTCACGCCAGAAACACAATCATCTGATTCGTAGCACATGCCGCTCTTTCTTCTGAGCAATTCTTGAATATTATTGCAAATTACCATCAGTGTAGGGTAGTCATTTCTTGACAGCAGACCAAGCGCCAAGGCGGCCGAACATGGCCGAGCCGCGTCACCACTGAAGATCATGCTCGTCACGACCTGAACTACAATTGGTCAGTCCTTTGCAATATCCCGAGACCCAGGCACATATGCTATAGCAGTGGACGTCGCGTTTTACTAGTCCACTACGCGATCATGATTGCCATCTTATCGAGTGGATCTGCAACAGTGTCAAACCAGCGTATCGCGGAGCCTAGTCCATCACTGACGTGCGAGTTCTTTCACCAAATGTCAAGGCCACCACCAAAAAGAAGGGGTTTGAACAAAAACATATAACAGCAGGGATTCGCTGGTCGTCACCGACCCAACTACTAATCCGCCGGTTAGTGGCTTGACTATGGGAGAGCAGACGGGATCCCGTATTTTCCACTACCTATGGTCATATGT
>QGDZ01000214.1:0-52388 GCA_004367075.1 Fusarium incarnatum | reverse complement strand
CTCCCCGCCCCATGCTATGCCCCTGTCCAATCTGTGTTTTTTTCTTTCTCTTTCTCATGATGCGATGCATTACAGACCAGACCGCACAGTATGACATCTAAAACTAAACTCCAGGGGCACAGCAGTGTAACAGGATCGATCTATTGGATTGTTTCTTTTTTGATCACGCTTCTTGCATGGATGAACAACGCACAACAAGTATTGTGATATTGTGAATGCCGAAATGTAGTATCTATCTATCTATCCTCTTACATTACTTTCTGTTTGTTGCCTTGTCTTGTCCTTTTGGCACGTGTCGTATCTGATGTGTGTGTGTGTCTTGTCCCTTGCGTTGTCCTATTGAATCATTACCTACCACCGCGTGAATCACGAACAGATCAGATTTTGTTCTGCTGTATCTGTACATTTCTGAGTCTTTCTCGCGTCGCACTCTGATTTAATGCATCGTTGAGAAATATCCCGCGAAAGACAAGTTGTTACTTCGCCAAGAAACCATCACCAAACGCGTTATCGCCAGACCGACTTGACTCGAACTTGACTTGGACTTCACTCAACTTCAGCCCAGTTCTTTAGACTCCACTTCTTTGACTGGCATTTTTTTTTTCTTTGGAGATTTCCTGGGGTGGAAAAAGGCTTGGGTGGATGCCATCTTGCATCTTTTGGGTTTAGCTCAAGTCGCTGGAACCTGAAGCCGAAAGGGAATTCTGGAGCTAAAAAATTGGCGCCATGGATCCACGGCATCCGTCCAAGCTTCCACTTTCAGTTCCAGTTCCAGTTCCAACACCAGTTCGGGTTCCCTTTTCGCCGTCGCCTTACGCTACTCCTTTCCCTCCTTCAGTTTCTCCAACAACACCATCAACCTCCGACAACCGCCTCATCACGATAGTAGCTACTCAGCCCAGCGCTACTCCTGTATTTGTTACGCATTCGAACCGTACATATCCGCATACTCATCCGCATGAGCACACGCACATCATTACCCACTCTCGCACACCGTCTTATGACATCGCGCGCGCCGAGTCGCATCCGCATCTTTATGCTCAGAATTTGACCTCGGATCAAAACCCTGCATATGCCGCTCATACTTCTGACCAGCGACGATCCTCCGACACGAATTTTTATTCTCAACTGTCACGCCAAATAAGCCACGATTCAAACCTTGCGCGTTCAAACTCACCAGCCGTTCACTCTCTTCGATCTCTCAATCGTGAAATGCCGCCGCCGACATCGCCTCCCCAGCCGGGGGCGAAACCGCCGCAACAAAATCAACAGCCGCACATGATGTATGGACCGCCTCCACCGCGTGCACCTCCAGTAGCTGTCGGTCCGCCCATGTCATTCCCGTCGGGTCGTGACCTTCCAGCCCTCAGCTCTATCGCGAGAACTGGCAGCAGCAACAGCTCAATGTCGATATCGTCAATGTTGGGTGGACCACCTCCAGCTTTACGCGAATCGCAACCGCCGCCTTCACATTATCCTTCTCATTCGGCCGCACCTGGATCAGGTCCCGGCTTCGCGACCGCAGTTCACGCCTCACCAAGAATGCACTCCGCAGCTTCTGACTACCCACCTTTCCGCCGACCACATACTCCCGATCACCAGCGACCCTATGAACCCAGAAACTCACCACCTGGCCACTATACTCCCGAAGTCCCGCGTTATAGCACGCCTTCCACGTACTCAAGACATCCTTCAGGTTCTGCAGATCATGCAAGAGAACCTGGAAGACTACCTCCTGGGCCACCCCCAAGACCAAGCAGCCAACCCAAGGCATATCAGGGCATGCCTCGACCGATGGAGATGGGGCGACCTCCAAACCCAGAGGAGGCCTATGGACGACGCGACGAGATGGGCCGACCTCCACCTGGCATGGAATACAACCCCGAAAGAGTTGGCTTGCGACCTAATCCCTACGACGACCGCTATAGAGCAGAACGCGAACGATTAGGCGAAGAGCAGCGCGAGCGCGAAAGAAGAGAACGCGCATATTCTGGCAGTGACTCGGGAAGACACTCGATACATCCTGAATATGGCCATCGCGAGCCACCTCGAAATCCTTTACCGTACGGTCGACCGCCAGATCGCGATCCTAGAGAACGAGACCCTCGTGAATCTCAGGGTAGGGATCCTAGAGATATCCGAGAACGAGATCCGCGAGACGGGCAATGGGGTCGCATGGGCTCTGATCCCAGCTACCGAGCCCCCATGGATCACCAACGACCGCATCCCGATTATCCTCCTTCTGCGCAGCCTTATCCTCCTCATGGTGTTTACCCAGGCCCACCACCTGAGAGATATCCTCCAGCTTCGCATCCGATGCCAGGCCCGCCCGGACAAAATATGCCCCATGGACCCGCACCTTATGACTCCCCCGACCGAGCCCGAATGAATTTGATGCATGCACAGCAACAACCTCCGCACCGAAGACAAGAAGAAGGCGGCCCCCCACCACCGACCATAGCCTATAACGGAGCTCCTGGTCCGGGCCAACTTGAATCTCCACGACACCGTAATAGCGATGATGCGTCAGTCCCGAATGGCCAGCGTAATTTGTTGGCAATCCAGGAGATGAACCGCAAAGGAAGAATTTCACCACTACCCCAAGCCGTACAGGGCGCGCAATTGCAGCAGCCTGGTCCAACTGGCGAGCCAGGAATCAAGAGCGAGTTTGGTCGCATGTTTGCTGGTATTGGAAACGGAGTCATGGGAGTTACAAGCCCGATGGCATCTGCCGCAATGCCATTCACAAATGCAAGCCTAGCCAAACGCGAGGACCCGGAAAATGTAACACCCGATTCTGGCCCCGAGGCAGGAGGAAAGGGCACAAAGGGCAGGAGGAGAAAACTCAAGGATGATGAAGGAAAGGGCGATGATGAAAGTTCCGGACGAGCTACTCCCGCAAACAGGAACAAGCGTCCCAAAACTCACCAACATCAACATCACCACCATCATCAGTATGTTGGCCTTCCGTTTCCTCGGGACTTTGCTGATTATCATAGTCACGCGCATCACCACCATCATCATCCACCTGACGCTGCCCCATTAAGCGGTGCTGTACCCTTCAAAAACTTCAAGGCTGGCGCCCCCAACGACAAAGGCCTTCCTGTTCCCCATCATCACCATCCGCCACGACCAATGCATCCACACCAGCACCAGCCTGTGAAACAGCCGGTACAAAACGCCGCGCCGATAATACCACCGAAAACCAAGACTATTGTTTCCTCGAAAGCAGTTTTTGACTCTGTATCGAGCCGACCTCGACACCATCTTGGAGATTTTATCTACGAACCGGGATTGAGAGCTGGTAGATTGGTGCCAACCTATCCTACGCATCGGCCCTTCGCCTCAAACCCTAAGCCGCTACCTTGGGAGATGATCAAGGACAACGAAAACTGCATATTGACAGTCAAAGTGTCGCGAGTCCACCTGGCATCTGCCTCGAGAGAAGAAATCACCTCCCGAGGTTATCTTTGGGGCACTGATATTTACACTGACGATTCCGATGTCGTTGCTGCATGCATCCATAGCGGCTGGATCAAGGGAGAGTGGTCAGAAGACGTCGACAGTGCGACGTTGGATATCGAACAGGGCGCCACCGATAAGCGACGTAAGAAGCCTGCGAACTCGACTGTCGACCTGGACTCAGAAGGTTTGATCACTTCACCTCCCACGAGCGGGCCGATGCCGATACCTCCACGACGAGACCTACATGTCAACATCCTTATTCTCCCCCGTTTGGTCAAATACTATTCTTCAACTCGACATGGCATTACGAGTCGGGAGTTTGGTGGAGATTATGGACATCGTCGTGCGGTTCACGACGGCATTAGCTACATGATCAAGAGTGTACGATGGGTGGAAAATGGAGCGCAACCACAAGCACGACTCCGAGGTCAAGCACGACGTGATCGCATTCGCAAGGCCATGCGCGAGGTCAAGATGAGTCTCGATAACGGTGTCGAGGCAACTAAGGAGAAGGAAACGAATGGAAAGTTGGCAAGTGGCATATCAGCTACATGGAGGAAAAAGGAACCCGAGCAAACCGAGTCAAAGACGAAGGAGAAGGATACTGTCGAGGGTGACAAGGAGAATAGTGAACCAACCACTCACGAAGCCGAAGCGAACGAGGAGAATAAGGAGCAGCCAAAGGACGTGGAAATGAACGATGCCGTCGAGGCGCCGACCACAGAGGCGAAGACGGATTCTTGACGACAGTCACGATTTTGTCACCATACCATAAAAGGCGTTGGTGTCATTGCATAGCAGGGCAAAGAGCCGGAGCCAAAGGTCTTGTAGCATTAGAAATACCCCTTTCTGGTTATGATAATAACAAATTTTAATCAAGGCGTAAGCCTTTGTCTATAAGTATTGATACAGTTTTGTACATTTGCCACCGTCCATGATCTCGTCCGCCGTTCAATGTTGTGCCGTTTAGAAATCCGTCGCTCGTCCGTTATAAGACCAATCGCTATCCCCACCCCATCTCAAAGGCTCATTCTTGGGTCCTCCAACTTCTCCGGTCTTGGGATTAACATCGCCCTCGAATTCAGGTGGTGCGCCGCGGAAGTAACCGATGTTCATATCTTGATCTTTCTTTTCGGGGGTTGTTGTATGTCTGATTTGCGACGTAGCCGGTGTAGCCGCAGCGGCCGTGTTCATGTTGGTGGAGGAGGCGGTTGTGGTGACGTTGGGCTCCTCAGTTGGTTGAAACGCAGAAGATACACTCGCAGCGCGCTGAAGACGCTCGAACTCGGCTTGTTGGTCGGCGGGGAGCTTTGGTGGTGAGGGGCGGGATTGGAATGTTGATGATAAGCGAGTTGAGGGGCGGATGAGGGGTGTTAGACGGCGGGTTAGAAGACGAGACATTTTGCCGGTTTGTAGTTGAAGATTTTGGTGTGGTTGTGAGTGTGGTGTTTGAGAGTTGGGTTTGGTGTTGCTGTTGGCGCAATAAAGTTGTCGATGGAGGCGAATGGAAAGTTGATGATGTAGATCGGAGTGAGACGGGCCGAGGTTAGACGCATCGACGGGAATAGTGGGGAATGTGGGATCGAAGTGGAGCTCAAGGGTCTTTCGCCTGAGAGTCATCACTTGGATGCGATCTTGACGTCGAATCGCCTGGGCGTCTTCGTTGGTGTCTCTTGGTTAGTTGCGGTATACTTCAGGCGTCAGGTGTTTCTCTAGAACTATTCAGGATAAGAGATAAAATAACTTAGAGCAGCTTATGCATATTTAGACGAAATCTTAGACCATTTTATTTTATCGCCCTAAAGTTTAGAAGAGAGGATTGGGATATCTAGACATGCACCTGTATCAACCGAAAGTGAGGATACGAGACCCTAATGCTGATCTCTCATAGCCCCTACCTTGGTCCCTACGAGATTGAAGAGAAATGAACTGAACTTGGTAAGCTCTGGGAGCTGATATCTAGACTGTACGAGCGATTTCTCTTTGGCAACTAAAGTGTCGCGATACTCAAAGATGCCAACATCTACGTAGCGGAGGCCGAAGAGAAGTCTGTGGTGCGTAAGTATGCGAGAGCTTCCCGAGCAGGATCATTTCGTCTAGCTTGAGGAAGCGTTGAAGGCCTGCTAGGTGTCACCAGCAAAGGTAGTCTTATCAAAGGAACACATTGTTGTGCTGTTATGGTGATGAGGTTAGACGTGCGAAGTAGATAGATGATTGAAGGTGAAGGATGATGGTGCGTGGAGAGAAGTGATTCTTGAATCAAACACATGCTCAGTGTCAAGCAGTAGAGAGGTTATCCTCCAAGATTTAGGGCACTAAAATAACATAGGCTAAGTACTGGTCTAAGCTATCATAAAGTGCCTAAATCATTTCGTCTCTTAGTACTCAGCAGCCAAACTTTCTGATTTTGATGATGCTGCAATCGTGAGAATGTCATGGGTTACATCAGATACCCCAGGTTGATGTCAACCACGCCGCATCGTGTCATATCAGCGGCACAGCAGCCACTTCGGTCGCCCGATCGGGCGGCTTAAAATACACGTGGGATGTAAGTCAGTTCCTAGAGACTTCAACTTGAATTGCACGGCGAAGGGTTGTAGTTGTGGCGTTTGTTAGTGTGACGGCCAAAGAAAGATTTTGAGATGATGTGTAGCTTCGGGAAGTGTCTCGGGAAAGGCGTTGTTTGTGCGCAGATGGCTGAGGAGAGAAGTTGAGAAGGGCGTCTAGGATCAAGTGCAAGTGCGACTTCGAGAATCTGTATCGTAAGAACTTTGGAGAGTCAAGATGGCTATCGCATGGGAATTAGTATTGAGGTTAATTCTGATGTCGATTACCGCTTACCATCGCCCGACTGAATAGTCTAAAAACTCTCTATTCTTGCGTTATCGTTGTTTTTACACGCGGCTCACAACCTCGTGGTCCATCCTCACAGTATCATTGGCTCCTTACACCACAGCCCCAAATCATCACCACACTCACCTAAACCTTGGCTCAAACAATCTCTCGGTCTTCAATTGTAGCAACGACCGACTAAATAAGAATCGCCCCTGTGTCAAACCTCGCCTATCGAATCACGTCTTCGCAAAGACGCACACTCGCAACGCCGTTGACTAGTCAAACCGGTCTCTCGGGAGAAGGAGCTTAAAAGAAGCCCGGTTGCCCCGCCTGTCTTTGTCTTATACCTGCTACCCTGCTCCGTAAATCAGCTTTATCTCTTCTACGCTTGGGATCTTCATTGCTTCGATATGGAGTGACATGCTGTCGTCGTGGAGACGCGGCGACCTATATCTTCCTATTATTCTCACATATATCCTAGGCAATGGCGACACTTCATCAGTATGATTACATCTTTGCTCTAACCGTCATATTCGCTTGTCTCGATGCCTGGAACATCGGTATGTTCTTGAACACACCCTCCATCCCATCAAATACTGACTCCACAGGTGCCAACGATGTGGCCAACTCGTTCGGAACATCCGTCTCCTCCCGCTCCCTAACCATGAAACAAGCCATGCTCATAGCAGCAGTATGTGAATTCAGCGGCAGCGCATCAGTAGGATCCCGAGTCGCAGATACCATCCGCACAAAGATTGTCGACCCTCACCACTACGACAGTTCACCAGGTGTTTTGCTCCTTGTCATGATGTGCACTATCATGTCTTCCTCGCTCTTTTTGACCTTCGCGACACGGCAAGGTCTTCCTGTTTCGACGACACACTCTCTTATTGGCGGCTTGGTCGGTGCGGCGACGGCGAGTATTGGGATTCAGAAGGTTAGTTGGGGATGGCATGGTGTTTCGCAGATCTTTGCAGCGTGGATCATTGCGCCTCTTATTGCGGGGTGTATGGGATACGTGTTGTTTCTTTGCACGAAGAAGTTCATCCTGATGAAGCGAAGTGCTGTGAAGAGAGCGTTCTACTCGATTCCGTTTTACACCTATCTTACTGTCGGGGCGCTTACCATGCTTCTGGTCTGGAAAGGAATTCATACGGTGAACTTGTCTGCGAAGGATACCGTCATTGCGATATTCGCTACAGCCACAGGAATGACGTTTCTCCAGATTTTGTTCATACTGCCCTTTCTATGGACGAGGATAATGCACGAAGATTGGACTCTAAAGTGGTATCATGTCTTCCAGGGACCGATGCTTCTTTGGCGATCACCTCCTCCGCCGACACCAATTGGTTTCACGAAACCTCGAATCAGGGACTACTACCAAGGACATCTCACGCGGGAGGAACTCGATTATATACGGACATCTGAAACACTCCTTCAGTCGATCCAAACACGAAATGGAGAGCTACCAGATCTTGACCGAGACGACGACTGGATTCTTCCACCACCAGCTCAAACACCTCCAAGAACACCTCCCAATAAATTCGAACGTCGTCCCTCTTCCGAATTCGTACCTCCACGGCCAGACGGACACTGGAACAGCCCCAAAGTACTAGCATGGAAAGTCAACCGTGTCCTACTTCGCGGTTTAGAAAAGGACGTTGTAGCAATGCAAAAACGAAACAACATTCTCAACTGGGACTTGGAAGATATGCACGCTCGATCAGCACACTATGATAATCGAGCGGAATACATGTACTCATCCCTCCAGATCCTCACCGCCGCAACAGCATCTTTCGTCCACGGAGCAAACGACGTCAGCAATGCAGTCGCACCTTTTACAACAGCCTACCAAGTCTGGTCCACTGGCACGATCCCTGGCTTCGTCGAAATCCCCTTCTGGATCCTCGCAGTGGGCGGCGCGTGTATTGTCGTCGGACTGTTAACGTACGGTTATCACGTCATGCGCACGCTGGGTAATCGTCTCACGCTTATATCGCCCAGTCGCGGGTTTTGCATGGAACTTGCTAGTGCTATAACCGTGCTTATGGCGACGAGACTGTCACTGCCTGTGTCTACGACGCAGTGTATTACGGGAGCGACGGTTGGTGTTGGGTTGGCGAATGGGGACTGGAGATGTATCAATCCAAAGCTTGTGGCGTGGATTTATTTGGGGTGGATTGTTACGTTGCCTGTTACGGCTGTTATGTCGGGGTGTTTGATGGCGCTGATTATCAATGCGCCTCATTGGGAGAAATGAGTGTAGATAGTAATGTTAATGCGATGATACCTATTTCTTTTGGAAGAACATAAACTGTTGATTGATTAGAAGAGTGAGGTGATGAAGTATGGGCACTGGCTTGCTGTTCTTGCTAATGATTAGAAGAGTTGGCCGACGAAAGCATAAGAGACGAAATAATTTAGTCACTTTATGTGGGTATCTAGGCTACTTTATTCTAGTACCCTCAATATTAGAGGATACTCTCCAACCGCCAAGGTCGGCGTTGATTACTCACCTCCGCCGATACGGCAACTTGACAACATACTGAGGACAACCGGTTGGAAGGATAGACGAGCCGAACTTGAGTCATGATTAGCCAGGCATTCTGGGGTTCCAATGGTAACTCAGTCGTTGAGGTTGGCCATCAAGGTATGAGCGTCCATCATGGTGTTAGTCGCAGTCTCCACTTCCTCATGGCACCTTTATGGCCTTCATGAATACCTCAGCATTTCTGCCTTCACTTCTTCTTGTCTTTCCTGTATTTTTACCCTTGATTGCTGCAAGAAGATAATACCAGAATGTCGTTCAATCAAGTCCCTACCGAGATTCTCCTCGAAATCGGCGACCATGTCTCCCATGACACTCTTCGACATCTCTGCCTCTCATCCCGTCACCTCATGACCATCTTCCAAGAAAAGGCATACCACTCAACAAAGCTAGACGACACCATCTCCTCCGCAAACCGATTCTTCGCACTCGCATCAGGACCTCGCGGAAAATTCGTTCGTAAAATCACATACAGTCCCCGCGATCCATGGCGCAAATCAGCCAAAGACAACATCCGCTTGAAACAAGGCCAAGAAGTCCGATATCCGCTTCTCAACCCATACGTTCAACTCAGCAGCGAGACTCGTCAAGCGTTGCAGTCTTTGAACTTGTTTCCGTGTCTGCAAAAGTTTCAGTTTGACCTGGGCGGATGGAATTTGAATGAGTGGAGGGATGCGCCTTGCTGTTTTACACTGTTTGGATTTATTAGGAATAATGATTCTTATCATGAGGAGCCATGGAGGATTGTTGTTGAGAATAGTTTGCAGGCTGTTGCGAAGAATGAGATTGGGACGTTTGAACAATTTGAGATCAATGGGTTGCCTCCTACGGGGTCGGAGTACTACTATGCTTGTGCTTCCGAGAACTGGAAGACTTTGCTTGGGTCACTCAAGAAGTTTGAGATATCACTCGCGGAGGTCAACGGGAGATTTGGAACCATGACGAATGCCCATAATGGGTTCTTGTATTATTTCCCTTATGCCTTCTTCCAACATCTTACGAATGTACAGGAGTTGAGGATTGCGGGGACGGAGGATGCTATTATTGGGAGCTCGGATACCCTGGAGCCTATCGATTGGACATCTTTCCAGTTACCGAACTTGAGATCATTTGAGATTGAGTATTCTCATATTATGGATGGACTCTGTGGGTTCTTTGCGAACCATGCTCATACCCTGGAGAGGATATGCCTGAAGAACTGCTTCGGAACAAGGAAACAGGATTGGATGAACTTGATACAGGTCTTTCTTGACAAGAAGCCTACACAACTAGTACAATTTGAGATCGTGGCGTATCCGGTACGTCTACGACAGGGGCAAGCGGATTACTTTTCCAAAGGGGATATCTGTGGGCATGACATGGTGGGGGAGGTC
This sequence comes from Fusarium incarnatum, assembly GCA_004367075.1. Lineage (NCBI taxonomy): Eukaryota > Fungi > Ascomycota > Sordariomycetes > Hypocreales > Nectriaceae > Fusarium > Fusarium incarnatum. Next base: position 42,167 of record QGDZ01000214.1, on the reverse strand, counting down.
AAGGGTGAGAGGATGAGGAAGTTTGTGGTGGGACAAGCGAATGATACTTGTGGTCATTTTGAGCCTGTTGAGGGTCATGTCATGGATGGGGATTCTGAGCTTGATGAGAGTGATGTTATTGAGAAGTGGAGGGAATTGGAGGAGTTGATGGAGAGGAATAGGAGGATGCGCGTGGAAGGGCGATAAGTGTTTGAAGCACTGCTAAAGTTTATTCAATTATTGAACGTTGGGCTGTATAGTTACTAGAGAATACTGTTTCATGATTATGATCATATTCACAATGTCCATCGAGTTCAGACTTAATGAAGACACACTGATCAAGGCCGCCTACCCTACGTACAGCAACGACCAAGACACTCGTAACAGAGGACCACCGAAAGGACCAAGCCTCTGCAGAAAAGAACAACAGGGCCAGAACCGACTCTCATCGTTAAAAGGCGGGTGGTCGAAAAACCCCCAAATCTCGAACTCCCAGTCATGACAATACGTCTTCTCTCAAATTTGGATACCAGAGGCAAAGTCACTACGTAGATGACAACTCATATCGGAAAGCAGCAGTTAGAAGACTCATACGCCACTGCATATAGTGAGTCTCGATGCGATAGCGGTATGCTACTTCCCGTCCATCGGCCAGAGTATCGGAAGAATTGGTCCTGAGAGATCACTTTGTCAGTTTGGGTTGGCACTTGTGCTATTTTAGTCTATTACCCCGAAACCTGGATAATACATTCCCTCTCGCCATGATGAAGAGTTGGTGATGAGTAGATGAAGGCGCATATGTTGTGTTACATAGTAGCCGCCCAGCCGCGCTCATGGCTGAGGGCGGTGTAGTCTGTCAACTTCCTCCGCCTACTCTTGTGATACATCACTCGCGTAACCCGTACCTGAGATAAAGCAAGTCAAAAATAGCTGAGGGTGCACCGGAAGTTTTAAATATGGCATGGTGACAAACGAGTGCCATTTAAGCAATGTAATCGCCCAGGTATTGGCGTTGAAACCAGCCCCATTCTGTTCAGTATTTCTGAAACATGAATACGTGATGGGAATGCTGAGCAGGCTTGCCATTGGTAGCAGAGTAATTGACGTGTAAGACGGAAATAGTGGTGGATATATGGCTGCATGCATGCAAACATAGTGTTGGCTGAGCCGCGACCCGCCACACGGACGACACAGCATCGGGGGAAAAAGAGAAAACCAGAGCTGGAAACTGTCGATCCTACCGGTCAGCTAAATTAAGAGAGATCTATTTCATGGTCTTTTGAGAGAAGCTAGTGGGACTGGAGCGGGAATGAATGCAGAGTCCCGGTTCTAAGACCACTTCGACTTATTATCCTGGGCGTGTCATGAAATGAGTGGTCAGGCAATTTGGAAACTCACTCACGCCGTTTGTACTGCCTTCCGTCGGGGAAGCGAGATCCCAGTTCCTGTCACCCCGTCATGACGGCAAAGCAGGTGGGTAACAGAAGGAATGCCGTCCAAGACTTAGGCTACAGAAATAAAGTGACCTAAATGCTAGTATAGGCTGGCATAAGGTAACCAAATTATTTCGTCTCTTAGGCTTAAGGGGGCAATTCTTGCAACACCCAAATGGTCCTGATCGTGTTCTGCCCATTTCCTCCATGAACAACGCTGACTCATCCTTTCTATTCTGTCTACTTATACTATACCGCCACCCTCGCTACCCCCTTGTTCCCTTTTCTTTTCTTCTCTCTTTGGAGTTCTCCTCCTTTGGGTCCCCGTCTCCCTTAGGTTGTATCAGCCTGTTGGTTATGTCTTGGTACAGTTCAACTGTACTTGGGGTTTCTGTCAGAGACTCAGCAAGACTTGTCCAACCGGTTAAGGTTGTGGCTTTTTGTTGTCTGCGCGGAATGCTTCAGTCCCAGAGGAAACTTGCTTACTGCCAGCACGTTTCTTCGGGAGAGCATTGTCGTATTTGCCACGACAAGCTTTTAATAGGTTGTTCACCTGATTATATATATATACCTCCAGTCCAGATCCCCAGCTCTTTGATACTGGTAAGTTACATACCACTACTGAATGAAAAGAGCAGAGATGAATGACGTCTAGCTGAGCAGAGTGGACGGTTTTTCGCCTCGTGACAGCGGGTTCTCTTGGTTTCGTTCAAGCTTGCTACGCCGAAAATACTTCCCTTGAAGAAGGACGAATCTCACGGATCGGTCCCGAATATCCCCGCTCTCCTACTACTCTTCATCGGAACTTCAGCAAGCCAATCTGTTCACTCCGACAACATTCACTGGATCTTCAGCGTCGGCATAGTGTTCCAACCCTTTGGCACCATCTTTACTCAGGTTAGTGAGTAGTGACAGGCGAATACCATTAGCTCAGACTCTAACACAATCTTTGACACGTAGCCGAAGACCTGGTCGGTGCCTCCCACTTAGCATCTGACCTTTCTCTTCTCGTTCTTCGTCAGATCAACAGTCTCACGAAGACGATGCAAGGAATGTCACGTTGTGCTGTTGGCCTGTGTTCGTGTTTTCCTTCATGATCAGTGTTTGGGAATGAGGTGTGTCTGCCCCAGGGCGGTCGTTGGACCAACCAGTTCGTCAGGGCCGAGTAAGTTGTTGATGTTTTTTGATGAAGCTGATGCTGACTGTTGAAAGGCACCGGCTTCGTTGAATGGAAATACGGTTGAAACCTGGCAGACCAACAAGATGCCAACATTTGCCGCTTTTCGGGGAAAAGCTTTGATGTTGCACACTTGCCCCCTTCGATATAAGCTCATCGAATGAGTAAGCTTCGAAAACGACCGTTGGGGGTATTGGAAGGATTGGCTGCCGGAATCGTGAGATGGACCTGTCGAATGGCCCATGCAGACGGCATTGAGCGGGGCATTGACGCTCGGAAGTTCAATCTGTATGTTCTTCTCCCAAACCACTTCCCATTTGGAACACTAACCTCTGAACAGCTTCCTTTGGAGCGACCAACATACCGCGTTCACGAAGATGTTTACCGCCTGAAGTCGACCAAATTCTCTATGTTTCAACAGCGGACACATCTTCCCTATCACTTGGCGTTGGGATCCCGCACGGCATCCACGTTTCGCAAGATCGACTGGGCGGCCCGCCTATATGTCATGGTAAGGATATTGAATTCAGTCTGTAGGATACCCGAAGACTGAGTCAAGCTAGGAGAAAGTCACCAAGGTGAAGCAATGCAAAAGACACTGCGACCGTCAGAACGACCTTCAGGGTCGACGACTCCTACAACTCCCAACAACCCTCAACCAGAACGAGGTATTCTCCACTCTTCATGAGGTTTCGAGTAAGTTGTTGCCGTTCTTGACTAGGAGTGATACTAATTGTCGATAGGTATTGGCCTTGTGTATTGAGGATCAACAGCACGACGACGGTCCCTTGATGTGCCGCTCCTGGGACAAGGTGTCAAAACCTCCGTCCGGACAGCTCAATGAGTTCATACCGGCGCAGAACTGTCAGCAATGTCGAATCCAGTTCCTATCCGCAAGTTTTCCCAGCAGGGTGGGTCTTACTTTGCGATACCATCATCGGCATCATTCCTTTCGAGTTGTATCCTGCCCACATCCGTCGATATGAATCCCGTGTCTTTACCGGATAAAATACACCTTTCGAGGAGTTCGAACCACCCCGAGGCTTATATATTAACAAGGAAAAGAATCTCTGACCAGAGATGAATCCACGGTGCACAGAATGCCAGCATGGAGCTCAGATCAAATCGCTTTACAGCCTGTCCCTTACCTGAACTAGGTATTTCCTATTCTTCCATCGCTTAGCTACTGTGGTATTGACTTCTTCTAGACTTATATATATAACATATGAGACGGAGGTCGATCACGACCTACTCTCCATCTGGAAATTCGTGCCACACTTGCCCTCCGCTGCTTGAGGCTTGCAGAAAAGGCCAGCGCAGCAAACCTGGCGCGTCGCACTGATATCAAAAACTGCCGGCAACGTATCAAGTTGTTATACGCCAGTATCAGCGAAGAAAGGGAGCGCAAAGACCTGATTTAGGGAAGGTCTCACAGACTTTCCAGCAGGATCAGCTACTATCGCGATATAGGCGATCTAACCGATTTTGGTCCTGATGGTAACAGTCACCCTTCATACTTCAAAACACCAACTTGGTACTGACGTTGCGCACCAGCGGCCTTAAGAAACTACATTGCACTAAGTTCCGTCAAGTTTCGCGCAGCATCGCCAAAATGGCTGAACAAAACGCTGTCTACCTCACGATAGAGCTTAACGCCCCCCTAGGATGATGACCGATGGAGTCGTTTCCAGTTTGAGATTCCGCGAGACATCCAATATCGCGCCTCTCACAGCATCTCTCAAGGTAACATATCCTCTTCCTTTTTTCCCAAGATGTGTCAAGTCCTGTGTCCCGGAAACTTTTGAATAAGTACGAGGACATTGCTCCCCGCTACGCGTTTGAGCGACTTCGCCCAGGTCATGGCCTACCGTGTCGAAGTGGTCGTGGGTTTGTACCTGCGCCAGTCAGACTTGAAGGCAGCTCAGGACTGCCTCGAGGAAGCAGGAAAGCGTTGACAAGCAAGCCACATCAAGTTGGCTCTGTGACATCGCCGCTACTTCGGACTTGCTCTATAGGTATGCCCTCTCTATCGGTCTCGCAGACCGACCACTGACCTTTCAGTACATCTACAGCATCCCGGCTTCAGACCTCAGTACAAGGGCAGCTCTTCAACTCTGCCATAACTGCAATGGCGTTATGATCCTCCAGGTGGTTAGCCTCTTTGATGACAGCCCTCGCGGTCAGATCGACTTTGAGCTTGAACCGTTGCCGCCTTCAGTATACAATCGTGTTTTGGAGTTCGAGAAGAATGGCCTAGTCGCATTTCAGTCCGACTGCGTTCGCAGTCAACGTGACCCATTCGTCAACAACCTATCCATCATTCTCGGCCGCCACCGACTTATGTTCAGGTGCCTGAAGCAAAACGGCGAAGGTGCGAATATTTCCCACTTTCACCTTCAGACCTCCCGAGCGAATCTCGTTCACAAGTACTGCTTAGGCGTTCGGCGTTTCTCTAATCGCCAGAGCAATCTACAAAGCTACATCGCTGGCTGGACTCGAACCTATGCGGAGACGTCAAGTCCGCAGACGGGTTGTCGCCCTTTCCTCCTTCTCCCACACATCACGTTCCAAGAAGAGAATATATTCTACGATCTTGTTCAATCATCATTGTCTCGACATACGCAGCTGTTGTGCCTTGAGCATCAGGACTTTCAGTAGTTCTTCCGGCGATTTTCAAATCGAACGACCGCAGACTGTTCAACACTCAGCAACTTGACAACATCCGGCAACGTTTCCTTCACGCTACGGATTTCCTGACACTGGAACATCCAGAATACCAGTCCGTACGTCACAAGATGGAATTCTGGATACTATACGCGAAGCTCAGACATCCCGGAGCAACTTGTTGCACAGGAGCTCCTTGAGATGTTTAGGTCTGGGGAACTTGAGCCCCTACAGAACAGTATCCGCGCGGCGGGTCATATTATGGCCGAGAACGAGACAGACGCGGTCGATTGAGATCGAGATCGTCTCGACACACTCGTGGTCAAGATCGACGCTCCCGAAGCCGGAGCCGATGACGCGACGATACTCGTGATCGGTACTACCGCGACAATGATCGCTGTGGCCCAACAGTTTAACACAATGGGCCATGTTGTCAATGAGCGTGATGTTCTCGGGCCAAAGGCTTGGTAGTCGAAGCGTCAGGAATATTTCCCTGTTTTCATTCCTTGCTTCAAACTCTTGCATGATGTCTTTCACTCATTGTTGGGCCTTCTTCATCAACATACATCGTGCTCCCATCAGACTACCAACGACTTTGAATGTGGCCTAGCAGCAAAACCAATTCCTACACGCCTCAAATAACCACCTCACTTCGCTCAGAACCTCTGGAGATATTCGAACGGGCATTGAAGGCCCCTGACACTATGGTAGAGACCCCGGACATGCCATTGCAAAAGATGACGGCCTTCCTCTGTACAGACACATTGTCTTTGGATTGATACGATCACTCTTTTCGCGACCTCAACAAGCACTAGCACAGTCACTAACTGGCGTTCAACCTTATATCATTCAATATTACTCGACTTGGCCGCGACCGCGACATCAGTTTACTGGTTGAACTCTGCATAAAGCAGCAAGACTCAACCTGCTACAACAGCCCTTTTTGAACAGCCAGCGATTGGGGTCAGCTACCAACTGTACTAGATAACCAGATGGTCTGTTCAACAACAGGAGCACTCTCCTCGGCAACAATTCCAGTAGCAGGCAGAACGCCAGCAACAAGTGCAAGAGCAGTCGCAGCAGGAGCAGGAGCGTCTGCGACAAAGGCTGCTAGAATCAAAAGTCTAGGAGGCAACCGTACTTGCTGTTTACCCTTGCTATGAATGTACGATAAAACTATCAGAGGAAAAGGTGGAGAATATCTCCAACCATCACCTCTCTATTGAAGGTAAGTACACATACCTATTGAAGAAATGACAGCTCTAACAACCAGATCTGTGAAGACTCGCGTTGGTATTGGAAGATTGTTCCAGTTCACTGTCTCTCTTTAGCATCTGATCCACAACGAGATGTTGTAGCACTTTGGGTGCATTTCTTCAAGATTGGAGCTTTGCACAGGCCAGGCTCGATGTATTGGCACCATTCCAAAGTTCTTTGGGAAGATGGCCTACACTCAAAGGTAGGGTTGTCGACGGTGACCGGACCCCATCAGGTAGCTGATGCATTCTACAGGGTCCAGTTGCTAAGATTGCCAAGAACCTTGCGGTCGAGGGATTACTGCTCTAGGATGAGCGGGAATGTACCATCCTGGCAGCTGGACGATGAATTTATTACATACAGCAGTTGCAAGACGCCACCAACACGCTGCTCGACCAACGGGTGGTGGTGTTCGTCGCAGTGCTCGTCTCCAAAGATTGGCTGGTGGTGGTCCATCGCAACACTAAGACCCTCCGGAAATATGGCTAGACAAATGGTAATGACCCAGCAGCGACGACCTGACACCCGTGTCGCCAATATTCTCGACCTGGCCGCTGCCCCCACATGCACATTGCCACCTACTTTCAGACCTCAGCCTGCTCCCAGGTTGGGGCTACCTTGTGTACGCACCAATCTCCCAGTCCTGACATACAAAACCTTATCCAGTTCTATAATACTATATACAATACGAGATACCAATGGCTCACAAGGAGTGGTATTCTCGATTCCCGGCTCATGGTATGTTACTATTCTCTGTGTCCTGTTAAAATGCTAATACCATCCAGGTGGAGTATCAGTCGGTAGGCGGGAGCACCCTCAACCTTGACGCTACAGACAGGGGAGAGGTTGACCCCGAAAGAACACTCTAGTTCCACTGGCCTACAAGTACACTCCGGCTGAACCACCGGCAGAGACTGTTTGTGAGATCTGCACACACGAACTAGCCTCGGTGGTGAGAGCAAGAGACAGTCACGGTGGCTTGTAGCACTAAGTTTACAGGTTATGCGGGCGAGAGTCTGTACTGCAGGCAAGTATATCCAGCACCATCATGGTTGCTCTCTCGCCTGCTGGTATGCGCATATTGAGCCGTCATATATATGATTGTAAACATCAGTTAATAGCAAGCAGCTGCGGTTCTGACAACATAGAACCAGGGGGCCATCTTGACCCCCCTCACCACGTGGTGGATGAGGTACACCCTCGCACCATTCAGCCCATCAGCTGTCAACCAGGTCGCTCACAATTCGACAAGTCAACTCATCAACCTCCGCCGACAGGCTCTTCACACATCCCCATACTCGCCATACCCCTCCACGAACGTAAAACTTCGTCGTACACTTGGCATCCTCCTAAACTCCCAATTCTCCCCGATCTTGCCCCTTTTTCCAGAAAGAGAAAGAGAACAATAACAGCATCACCAGCAGCTGAAGGATACAGTCCCACCTCATCAACCCCCCCAGCATCCAACATATCATGGCGGCTTGCCTTGAATCCGTCCAAAGAGACTTGAAGATACCTAGTCAAGAACCCCTTGCGACCAACAACCAACACGGACACCGGCAAGGCCGGAAGACGTGACGCCTTTTGCTGTAACGTAGTGCTTGCAGACAATGGGGATGAGTTCATCAAGTCTGCGAAATCTACGATCAAGCAAGATCTGCCGATCTCAGCACCAGGAGTTTGTCAGAATGTTTCTCTCGGCCAGAAAAGCCATCAACGAGACGCCTAAGGCTATCCGACAAGGTGGCGCCAATCGTATTACTTCGTACAAAGATGCCGTGGCAGTTCACTGCCCTCCATTCGAGCCGAAGCCTTCCAACAAATGAGTCTCGGCAAGCAAACCATCAATGAAACATGGCAGAGAGAAAGCAAAACTTTGCCACTGTTATACTACATCAGCGTTTGGAGTATTCCCTGCGACGGCGACATTCTAGGCATCGACCCAACCCAATGTCAAAGTCCACTTTGCGGTCATCGCTATTTCCAGGTCTTAGTAGCAGCGTTCCTGCGTGTATATCTCTATGTCTGGGTATTCTCTCTCCTGTCAACATATTCGCACACTACACAGACCGAGTCGGCTGCCGTCAGTACAATCATCCCCACGCTGTCATTTAGTGCACCCATCCCAACCGTCGTATCAGATGTTATACCCATTACTCTGGATCGACGTCCGCAATGAAGCTGCGAGGGATAACGTCAAGCGCGATTGTCCGATGCGTAGTGCCAACCTTCGATGACCGGACTCTGACTTCCACAGGGACGTTAGCTGTGCGGCATATTCATCACAACCGGAATTCCTGACTTCGATACGGGGAAGGTTGAGGAGTGGAATCAGACCAAATTCAACAAGTTCAGAATGCGAGATCAAGCGACTTACACCGCCACGCGCAATGGCAGCGCCGAAATGGCGCACACCTGGCTCCTCCCACCTCATCTGCACCGCACCCATGAACTTCTTGTCAAATGGCCGTGTGAGCATCATGGAAGGAATATTTGTGGTAGAAATCCGACACAACGGACACAGGAGACCCAAACGAGTTAGGTAAGCCCCCGTCTTCTTACTATTTTATTACTATCTTCCTCTCTAACAAGATCAGACCACCAATTCACACTATCGAGTCCGCTGAGTCAACTGTTGCGACAGTCTTGGTCACAGAAGGTTCTCCCTTTGTTGAACATGGGCTCCACCTTGATCATTTCATCGTTCCAATGACAACTACGGAAGACTTCGCCATGATGGCTTCTGAACTGAAATTTGTCGAAGCTGAGCCCTGGGCTGCGATGGAAGCGGAGGGCCTGGCCGAGCTTTGGCTAAAATGTCTTACGTTCAACGCTCGTCACTAAACATGTTGTGGGCTACAGACGCAACACATGATTGTCCGCTGACGACCTGCTTGGTGGTATTCTATCATATGCTCAACCACACGCCGAGCCTACCCGAATAGCCTTCTCGTTACTTCATCCATGTCTATACCTCCGATGTGTCGCGTCGACCTCAGGTACTCTGACTACGGTGAACCAGCCAAGATAAGACCATGAGCATGCCTGAGTGAGGTCTGCCTTCGACTGTTCCAGTCCTCACCAAGGGGAGTGGCGGTGCACGATGTGCGGATTGTAACACCAAGCGCTGGTTCGACCAGATGATTCTGTCTGTACCTTTATTTCTCTCTCCAACTCCAACTATCTCCTATGTCGACTGGCTCTCTCGCACCGCCCGAATCGAAATCGGTTTCGCGAGCATCCCTCGAATGAGTCGGGGACTTTGCACTAGTACAGTAACCGATCCACGAGACCATCCAACTGCAGCCTCCGCGAGTTAGCACTATCAAAGGAGTGATGTGAGGTGAGCAGATCGGCGAACAAACATTTGGAGCGCTTTTCCCGCTGTTGGCGCTTGCATTCTTCATGAAAATCTGTCACGCCTAGATAGAGTTCCGTTGACCAAAGCTCTTTGGATGATCGCTTTCGCCATTGTACGTTCCTGAAATCTGGCTTTATGACTTCGGACATGTTCTCTGGTCTGGTTCAAGCCCTCCAGCGAAGTCTCAGAGTTCAAACCTCGGTAGTTGAAACGCACCTGCCATCACTAAAGCAGGTGTTAAGAATTACATGAGAACAACCTAACGTACGGAAACAAGTACCAAGGTTTCCTGTACGTCAGATCCGTTCTTTGGCATTCTATCATCAGGTGGTAGAGAATTGTATTACGACTATGAGAAATGGCAAGTACTACATCCAGGTAGAGGTCTTGGCTTGCGCCAAGGTTTCGGAAACTACTCAGAGCCAAGCTCCAGCGCAGCAAGGGCCGGTAGAGAGGTTCCGATCAAGCAGCCTTTTGTTACTGCCTCCGGCCTCGCTGCGGAGCGCGCTCCAGGTTGGACGGTTCTCACCTCCCGGAACCGAAGGCCAGCTGTCCACAGATGACAACACACAATTAACGGACATTACATGTCTCGCATCCTTTGAAGACAGCTAGTCGATGTGGCAGGACAGCTCGGACAGCAAAATCACTTAAGACCTTCCAAATCGCACAACCGCAGAACTCATAGTATCGACGACCTTGACCCCGCTGAGATCTATGGCTTTCTGGGTCTGGCTGACGCGAAGTCCTGCCATTGATACTGTCGCTCGGTTGAGCTCAACATGTGGAAGAAAGGGCTGCGTCGAAAAACAAAATCGATGAAGTAAGTGAGCTGCCGATCCTCGTTCGATCAAGCCTATCTGACATTCACAGGCAGCCACTGAGGCGATTTTTGGTCGTCTTCTTGGACTAGACAACGCCCCTGAAAACACCTCCGAGAGCACTCAGACTATTGGACTGAAGATTGAAATCCCTATAAAGCCTATCAACGCAGTGTCGTCCGCGATCAACGGTCTCAAGAAGACTTCAAGCCTCAACCCACCGAGGTGAGAAACGACCGCCGGTAAGCTACCCTCAGAGTGTCAGAAGAATTGGCCCCTAAAAACATAAGAGACGAAGCTATTTGGCCACTTTATGCTAGCTTAGACGAGCACTTAGGCTACTTTAGTCAAGCAGCCTAAGCCTTGGAGGTCAATTCTTCTGTTACCGACCTGGCTGCCTCTACAATCATCTTACCATCTGCTAACCTACCACGACAGTCATGAAAGAGAAAGGGGAGCCGGCTGCAAAGGGCTCCTGGCCGAAGTCAGCAGATCGATCAGACTGTCTCTTCACCACTTTTCATGTATTCACCAGTCCATCCTCGCAGGCCCAACCATCAGCTCAGCCAAGCGTTCCACTCCAAACAACCAATGCTACTCAACCAACTTGCAATCCGGCAATATCATTATCTAGAGGCCAAGGCAACTCAGCTACGCGTTTCTCCCGCGCCGTCCTGCCCCCAAGGAACAGCGCACTACGCATGGAACTAGTCACCCTCTACGAAGATGTGCCAAACGTCAGCCTCATCCCAGATTTTCGGAAAGTTGTGAGTACTCTCCATACTGCGTGCGTCTTTCCCTTACGGACATTACTTCGGCATATGTCCCTGCTCTTCCACAATGCAATTGGGATCACCACAAGCAGCACAAATGCCCTACCTCCCAGTTTGGACGTTCCGCCGCTTGTTGATAAGGCTACTGATGAACAGAAACGAGAAATGAAACATTACAGGGCTGTGATTGATACCCTCATCACAGTAAGGTCACAAGTTCCTATTGGCCCGGATGAACTGGTGATCGGAGCCTACGAAAACATCTTGGGAATCGTCAAAACACTTTACACTCCATCTTCAACCTCTCCGCTACAATCTTCACCACGGTCTTGTCGATCGCACATACAAGGCTGAATCGCCCCAAGCTTTGACAGACCGGAGAGTGGCTTCGCAGCGGCCACCTGTTCATCACCTCGCATACCGGGCGACAAGACGCCTCCCGGAGAAGACACATACCAAAACGACTGGTCTATGACGGCGAGTCAGCTACTGGGGGAACAGGATCATGTCAGGACCAGAACCAACCTAGAGACAGCGATCGGAATGGTAAGACAAATTGCAATGGTAGGCACATGAGAAACACAGGCTAATTCGAACGGCAGAAAACAATCTTGAGCGACATCAAGAACCTGTGCGAACTTGCAGCCACCAACCTTCTGGGTAGTTCGCTACCATGAAGCCATTACTGAACTTCTTAGCGAGGAGGTACAGAAGTCTCCGCAGTCCAATGAAAGAGGAAATTGTCATTAACATCATCAGCGCGTAAGAACTGTAGAATGCAGCAGCTACGAGAACTTGGGCAGTATCAAAGATCACAAATGGACCGATGGTAAAACAGTTCTTCCTGATGTGACGTTCCCACCGTCGTTCCTCAATACGTTTCAGCTTTCTCGCGGAAGGGCCTTGTAGCTCAACACTTTAGACAGATGCACCAAGGAGTCTACACCATGTGTCTGTACGAGGACTGTGGTCAGGTCTTCAAGAAACAACATCAAGTTCATGGACAGATCGAATCAACGCACCCTGGACTCATTGGAACCGGCGACCCAGGGACAGCAGATGGGGTAAGTGATCTACCGACTCTTGATCGATCGAACCCATCTAACGTTCATAGGATGTTCCTAGGCTTACCGAACCCCTTGTTTCTTCGCCAGCAATATGTCAACTTCAATGGACAGCCTCCTGCAGCATAGGATGACCTTACCACACGGGATGTCTTATTTCTCCTCCACGCCCACCGGCCTCAGCCTGTGCAAGTCGTGGCTTTCGAGTTTTGGCGTGAAGCCTCACGACAGGCGTTGGAAGACTACCTTGAAATTCCACTTTCTCCCTGCGTGCAAGCTCAACACTCCACTCTCTTGCAACTGTCAACGATGCGCCAAGGTTATCGTATCAGCAATGACCTTACCGCCGAAGCGGAAGCTTGAATTACACGCTTGTCACACCCAATTTTAAGACCCGTCGACATGTTCGCTACGACTCTCTCTCGTCTATAGACTCCAACCGTGGCGCCCAAGACCGTGTAGTCGAGTGGGATGATACGCATGTTTACAGTGAACCCGTCGGCTTGAACCTGACAGCTCGACAAGCCCTCTCCACAACAGAGGAATGCCAATATGGCCATCAAGTATGGAAACGGTGGCGTCCCCATCGACAACAGTACTACTTTGACGGAACCTTGAACCTCTGATGGAACGCTTGTCTCTGCTCGGAGTCCTCATGGCGCGCTTGCGAAGGACCGTTCCAAGGAGCAGGAGATCTTTCTCATCTTGAGAGATTCTGAACAAGAACACCAACTGCGGAAAGGGACACCATGCCCCGGCCATTCGCTCATCAGATCAGATTCTTGAGAACTCCCGCCAAGAGAATTGCGCTACTTCGAACAACCGTCTGGCGAGGCTGAGCAAACGGACAATGCTCCTACCAAACTGGGCTCGGCCGTTGCTGCTCCGCTGCTTGCCCTTCTTTCTGACTTCTACCTCTGCGTTCAGTAGATTCTACTATCTACCAACACTTTAACCTTTGGAACGCTTCTCAGGAATACTACGACGTCTTCCATAAGAAGGAGGAGGCAGATGCTCTTGTCAACTCCACTGTCGATAGCCTGAGTACAAACTGGCTTTCTTCTTATCTACGCAACTCACGGGAATCCGTTACTGGCCTCCTTCATCATCTTCCTCTGCTAACATGGCCCCATGACATTGTATTCTCTTCGGAAACTACATATGAAGGCCATGAAAACCGGTTAAACCTTCTGGATCTCAGTGAGAAGATGCATACTTGGCTCGATATTAGACTTTCGGGTTTCAGGCTCTCCCCAAGCTCCCAACGCCAGGCTGGAAACAAGTGATACGCATCGCGATAAGGTCAAAGGGATGGTTGAGGACGAGAAGCCTAAATACGCAAATCAGTTTCGCGCTGTTTGCAGGGAATATGTGCCCTCTGGAGCAACTGTGACTAAGGGTGGGAGCTGCCTATCCTGTCACCAGGCGCTGTTTGGAAAGGCAAGAAGAGCAGAGACAGTGTCTTGACCCCTATACGATGACGGCATTCAAGGACAACAGACAGAAATACGCAAATCACTTTTGCTCTGTCTGCAATGAACATACGCCCTCCGGAGCAACTACGACTGGGGAAGGAATTTGCATGTCCTGTTACAAGGAGCGGGATTCAAAGTCAAGGAGACCAGAGGCAGAAAAGACATACAAGGCGTGTTCTACTCTGTTTCCCACTTCAACTTCGTCTTGCTCATGCCTTTTATTTTCCCGAAAAACTCGAATTGCATCATTGGTTGCATTCGTGTCGGTTCGAAGGATTTGGCCCCGTCCTCCGGAACAGAAGAACTTTGGGCTATTTGGAACCAGTCAAACATTGCTTTATTCAGATCATTATCGACAAGCCAAGAACAAGAGTCATCTGGGAATCCCCAGACCAAAGGATCATGATCAGGTTCCTCGCACAAACAGGGCATTCCCAAAGGTCTGTTAAGAAGATATCCGATGCCGAGATGAGGGACCTTGGTGCCTCTCTCGGCATCGACCTCGATATCATCATGTCTGCCGGTCTCCCTCTTCATGGCAATGATACTGAGCGCTTCGCCTGATCCATGACCACGGATTCGACCATTCAGAAACGGCTGTTCGAGAAGTCGCCCCAAGGATGCTATACCAGTGTTCGATCTAATGAAGTCCAATCACAACCTGCCCGTTCATATCTTCTCGGCGACCCCAGATACCCTTGGCCTGAGCCCGTCCACCCGTGAGTGTGATTGTCGCATCGCGTCCAACGGCATGAACATAGCACCGTTGACCATGGCAAGCTCCTGAGTCCGCTCATTCGTCCAGATCCTCTCGTCGCAAGGGGAATATGTTCTGAATGATATACAACTTGCCAAAAAACGCACAAAACGCACATTGCTCATGCCACTCCGATTGGTGATTGTTACAACGGCGTAGAAGCGTTACACTGGACAGACTAGATCCTCTGGCTAGGCTTCTCTTTCCAAAAACACCCCCCTGAACCTAAGATATCGGATTTGCTGGAAAGCTTGCGAGTTATGCAAACTATGATAAATAATTGTACTGAGGAGCTACCCTGTGGGAGGGCATATCTAGGTACCTTTCTTATATTTGTTTATCGAGTGGATATTGTTAAGCAACAATTCTGCAAAACCTTCTTTCCTCCTGCAGGTAAAAAAGATTGGAAGATAAAACGGTGGTAAGCAAGGAGCGAGCCCACCAGAGCTGCGCCTACATCACTGCTATCACTCTTCTCTGGATCAGTCTTCGACGCAAGCTCGAAGAACTCCCCTACTCAAACCTTACGAAGAACAAGGGTATCGAGGTAGTGAGTCCAGTCTTGCAAGACAAGCCAACGAGCCGGGAGAATGTTGTCAATGTGTTGATCATCCGAAGAAACAAGTCCAGACTGCTCTAGACTAATAACTGTGGCTTCCACATTCACATCGGCAAGGAGAAGGAACTACTGGATGGATTCACCTGTTGCGCAAATCTGCATCCTGGAGAAACTTCTCGTACTCGACAAGCCTGTCGCAGTCAGATCAATTTACTCTTCAACGGTTGGGTCCGTCCTCGCCTTTGCCTACCAATTTACCCCTTGCTGTCTCTCGGGAAACGAGTTGGCAATCCTTTCGCCTACTCTGCACTGAAACACCGATTGATACAATCGATGATGTTCTTGATAGAGTCTGAACTCTCATCTCTACCAACAGTCATCAAACCGTATCCTTCAACACCGCCTCCTGGCGGGCATGAGTTTCATGACTATGCATTTACGACAAACTGTCTCACGATTACTGCGTGAAGAGCCTGCACGGCTGGTTCGACAGAGCATTCCCGGTCTCTGAGTTCGACAGCGTCAAGCGAGGAATTCGTTGTAATGGAAGCAAGAACTGGAACACAGTCCTGAAGTTTCATTTCTTCCCACTCTGTATGACTTCGTCCGTCAACTATCACAAGACCATTGTTACTGTCAAAAGAGTAATCAATGCCTTCGATGGTAGCGTTGAACCGCTTGATAAGTGTCATCCATGATGCCATCAATGACATCGACCCTCTGTAATGGAGCTTCGGACGAATTGGGCGACCATGCCAGTCATCCAGAAGAATCATCTCCATAGCATCAAAACGGAGCAGAAACACTTGGTGTCAGCATCTTTGATCGGAATGATTACGCGAACCCGCGGCGAACTCCACAGCAGAGCCCGTCGATCAAAGGAGTTTTGGTGCTCTGCTCTCTGCCTGTTAAGCAGAAAATGAGATACGACATGCTAATCATGGAGTTATTAGCTCCCTTGGCGGGTGCTCGGGCCGATCTTCTTAATCGAGGAGAAGGCCCTTGGAGACCATTTGAAGGACACGAAGAAGCGTGCCCACTTACTCAATCTCATTACGGGCAACTACGAGCTTGAAGGGGGAGATTGTTACAGTCAAGAAATCTTCTCCTTTTAACCAGCGGGACCTTAGTACATTTGGGGTCCTTAACACCTCTCAAGCGAACACCCAACGACTAGCTGCAACACTATCATCACCATGTGCCCAAGTAACTCCGTAACCCAGACATGTGGAAAACGACTGGCCGGGATCGTCATTGCTGGGAGGAACCACCGATGAGGGGACGAGTACCTTCCATTACAGTCGAGAGCTTCCGACCAGAATATCGACCATGAGGTCAACGGGCGGCAAGGGTGATGAGCATTTGTTAAACCGCTATTTCATTCGACGGAGCAAGTAATTGCTCTTCCAGAATAGCCTAGATGCCCAGAAAAAGGTGTTGTTCTCACCCTGTGGTAAAGTTTCACTTCTTCCCATCGCCCTGCGAGACCGAGCCCGCAGCTTCTTGGGTAGCTGTCTAAGCCATGATCAACCGGCTTGGGACGTTGCTCCGCGGAACAGCTTACAGGCCGGCGCACCCAAGGACGAGTACTCGGGCGGGTGTATTGGGGCGTATCTGCCCAAGGGGGAGCGCCTCCAATCCGGACAGCTGTTCTTCGTCGCACATCTGTCTGAAGTCTTCTTTGAGGGTCAACCAGGAGCCAGCTTTGACTGAGAGAACTTACCTCCTATCATTTTGGCGGATGAGAAGCTATGTTATGAAAAGATCGCGAGTCACCAATCGAAAGAGACTTGTGCAGCAAGATGGAGAACCTTAATCATTTGAACAATACTTCCCTCAGAAGAAAACCAGCATCATATGTGGACCACCGGCTCTTTGTCCCGTACACACTGAAAATGACCTACGTTGTTCTGGAATAAACGCTGCGAACATTGCAGCGACGAGGAGGTATGCATTGAACCAAGCCACCCAGACCGCATCCCAGGTGCCTGGTCGTCCGCTGTGTGGGCAGACAATATCGAAGTACCTTTTGACTACATACAAGAAACTTTGCAGTGGGCAGTGTTCACAACTGACCACCAGTGATTCAGCCCTTTATTCCTTCCATTCCACTGAATTACTGCATTGCTACATCACTGAGTCCCTGAATCACTCAATCACTCTACCACTCAATCACTCTACCACTCAACCACTCAACCACTCAATCGCTCTTTTCAAGAGGTCCCGCAGACCATTTCCACCAACCACTATGGCAGTCCTGCCCTCTTCTCCCACTCTATCACGACACCGGAAGGAGAGGATGATGAAGGCAGCCGAAGCACATGCCGTACGCACCATGCTTTCTATCCGAGAACCATCATCCCAAAAGACAACGTCTGAATCATGTTCAACTCACTCCTGACCAAGTAAGACGCTTTCGCCTTGGCTACCATCCTTGTCGTTATCTACCTACTCCCACCGGTGCTTCGGGCTAGCTCTGTACCACACTACTCGTGCAGAATACTGTTCGCCGGACAAGGGTCATCTCGATACGAACAATTGAGGTTTGTCTGAACACGAGCATTCGGTTGCAGAAGAATATTGCGATTGCAAGTCTGTCGCTCCGACAACAGAAAAGCTAACGCCCTTGCTGTGGCTAAGTGGAAGGCTCTTTACAGAAGGTCTGGACGAGAGTTCACAAACGAGACCAGAATCTTGACGCACTATCTCTAGTGGCGAAAAGGCAATTGCTAGCCACCTCCGACAACAGCAATTTCATCGCATGATGGCCAAAAGAAATGCGAATGGAACGCAGTTTACCACAACTAGCACCGCCCTTACTTTCTTTTCCTATCACCCCAGAATCACACCGACCCATTCATACTCGACAACTGGACACTCAGTATCCTCCTCGTTATCAGTATCCGGCGATTTACTAGCCGCCGCTCGACCTTTCTCCAAGGTCTCTTCCGCCTGCTAACATTTTTCACTTGAGCAGGGGGCTTTGGAGGTGAAAGCCATATCAGTTCTCCATCATACGCTGCCTCAACATACAGCCGATTGCGAAACAATCTGAGAACATCCAACTTCTGTGAGCCAGCAAGGCACGTCTAAGCCTGCAACGGAAGACAGTGGTCGTTACTCTCCCAACGCACAGTATCACTTCAATTCATCCTACTACCACTACAGTGCAATCGGCAGAGAACAAGCTCTCGGGGTTCATTCGAATTGCGGCGATCGGAGCGGATTCATGCTGCTATCAGATGGAACGTACAGTAGGATGATTCCAACCCGTCTTTCTGCTCGCCACTTAAGAAATACTCTTCCGAGTCTTTCCCACGCCCGACACTGACCGGATGGCCTTCCGGTACCCGAATGATGTCCGCATTGCATCCGTGAACGGATCAAGGATGTCTGTCGATACATAACAGTTCACAACAGACGCACAAGGGATCTTTTCCAGAATTGTGCGGCGCACCCATCGATATCCAAACTTGTGTCTGGCGCCCCGGGACATTCAAACGAGCTTCTTTGTGCAAGATCTGGAGCTGGTGATGGCGAGATTTGTTGACGTCTCTGTCGCGATGTGCGACCCGGCGATCAGACCCGACGCCAACGGTGAGCTTGGAAACATGAAGCTCAGACAGTCGAGCTCGCCGATTCATCCCTCCCAGACTTACTGGGAGGTGTCATGCGCTACGCCGTTGCCTGAGCCACAGTACCCAATGTCAAACATCATGCTCACGTCTGCCGAGGCAGATGTCAAGTCTGCAAGGAAGCCAGGGTCCAACCGTCCAAAAGGTTCGCATGTCGGACCGCCCGAGGGCAATGAAACACTACAAAGATGTCATTGACGCTTTCACGTCCCATGAATGGGAGAACGCAGCGATGAAGCTTTCTTTGCAGGGCACGTCGGCCACGACTATAAGACAGTCCAAGCGATCTGGGCTTTGGCTGCAAAGAGAAACAACGGTAAACTGATCCATTTCTAAGAACTTGCCTTGCGAAGCGCGTTTGGTCCGCCTTCATCCAAGGAACCACCTGGCCGCAAGTCAAGGCTGCATCGAGACTTTCCCAGACCAGAGGCACTTCAACTTTAATACAACCAGGAGTTAGATTGGGGGACATTACGTCTTCCTCGCTCGCTGGTAATCTCTTAGCTTGACAGTGATCCGCAAGCTCACCGGTCTCCCTCAGAGGACTCCCGAGCTCCGGACCTCACTGCTTTGCCATCCCTCTCGCTGCGCACTAGCGGCATCATGTGCCGCCATCACTCCGGTACACTCTACGTAGCCACCGGCTCACGAGGTGAAGACAGCCGCACTCACCCCCCCCCCAGTCTCTGTGTCTTTCACTGCAGCTCGGGCTTGTTGTTCTGTTCTCACTGAGCTTAGTCGGGAGGTGGGTCGGTTTATCCAGAGAGGATATATGATGCCGTCGCGTCTGTGATGAAGTAAGGTAGGACCGGCTCAGTACGTCACATCGAGACCGAAGCTGACCACAATCAAGGATTGTTGAGCACAATAACTGCCTGCCGCGAAATCGCCTGCCCCTCCACCAGGTAACAAACACGAACGTCTGGAGGAAGTTATCGACAACTCACTCGCCTGCCGCAAGGGACTTCCGAGCTCGCAACCCACAATTCTTCCCATGCCTCCGGCTTATTTATCACCATACAAACTTCGGACGGAGATCTCCCAGCATACACCTGCCCAGGTTTGACGGTCAAACGGCACGATAAAGTTGGGGCTGTCCATACCGACTGGTATGACGAGAGTGACGTCCAAGACGTCAAAGAGTACATCGTCTTCCAATACTGGATTATTTTGGTTGTCTAAATCACTTCCTTGCAGCAGGAGAGAAATGCCTTCTCATTAAGAGGATCATCTTCCCAAACATTATGGGAAACATACGCTTTAGAGGGATGCTCTTGTCGCTCTTCCACTTCTGGTAGGTCTCGACATCGGCAACTGATGGTCCTGATCTTTCAAGGACCACCGAGTTTGGGATGAGGGCTTTACCCAGTACGACTGATGTAATGAAGAATAACATTGAACGACGGATTTAGACGATCTGAGTTCCCTCGACTCCATATTGAGATCCATGCACGTAACACGCGTCCACTGGACCTTCGTGCGTATTCTTAGTTCGACAATTATCGCGATCCTATTGCTCATGTCATCGAGACCCTCTGTGATCGTAACAGCGATCATACGGCTTTTCGGCACCTCGAGCACGGTGGACCGCTGAGATGTTGATAGCACCCAAGGCTAGCCGTCATCTATTTCAATGCCTTTCAGCGACAGCTACGATATCGACAATGAAGCTGACAAGACAATACTCACATCGGTCTCGTCGATGATGTAACCACCAGATATTGACGGCTTCCACCCCCAATTTGTGGATTACCCAAATTGCCAGAGCCCGGACGAGCTTGAGAAAGTTGCTCAATCCTATACCTCACTCCTCGATGACTCTTCTCCGGTGATTGGCGTCTCTTATTATGACCAAATAACTGGTGCACCTATATATATCAGCCACAACAGCAACGAGTGGGCAGCTATGCGCTGCGATACTCCAGAAGAGGCCAAGCCTATCCTGTGGTGGGTCGCCGACGCCAGCACCGCGGCTTGAACAAGCCAGTGGGCGACAATCACGGCAGCGGAACCATGAACGAGTATCTACTCGAATCCGCTGGCGAGTCTCTGATAGTTCTTTCCCGTGTATTACAGCGTCCACTAGCCATCTTATGAGATAGAGCCGTTTTGAAGTGCCGATCACACTGGAAGTCAACGCAACTACCGATCAGGGAAGAACTATTGTCTCTCTCGCACCTTGGTGTTTTCCTCGGGTAGGATGACGGCCCTGAATGAAACTATCCCCTTCCTCCATACCTCGGCAAAGAAGACTTTATGATGACATGGAACGACGTAACTAGAGCTATGTCAGACAAAAGCCAGGAGCACCTTTACTACACTGCCACTTGCAACACTGCGCTGCAACTAGGGGTTCTACTTTATTTACGCGTGATATGGAAATTGCGAAAGAAAGTTGATTTCTTTTCCAACTATTCTTTTTCCTACAAAGGCCTTAACTTCAGCATCTGTATCAACCTCTTCGATCCTCGTCTTCGCAATGGTGGTACTCAAAGAAATCCCCCGCCTTCAAGTAACGATCATGACAGGCTCTAGTTTGAGACTCGAAGAACCGTGGACTTGTTACAGGATATACGGGACATAGCCCGCCGCGAGCCCACCTCGCCCATTCAATCGCCGTCGGCCCGCGTGACACTCGTACTCACATTGCCAGTACGCAAAGGGCACCGCCGCCCTCTTCCGATATGGAAAGGTGTTTGACATTGCTCCACACGTTGCATGGAAGCCAGTACTGTCGAGGCTCTGGCCTACGCTCCGGTCCATGCTAAGTTCAAGTGAGAAGATCGATAAACGGAGGCTGAAGGTTGGAAGGAATTTCATCTTCCTCCAGTCAAGACCGACGAAGGAACTGACTACGATTGTCGCAACATCCACACTTCGCTTTTGCAAATCAACAACTCTATCGCACTTCGCCTTTGCTCCCATTTCACCTCATATTTACCATACCCTTCGTCGAACATAAAATATCGCACGATTGGAGTCATTTGGAGATTCTCTTTGAAGTAATGTTTCCGAGAAGTGCTCTGGATCGACGACTGGTTGAGAGAAGGAAGTTGTCAACCAGCAGTAAATGAAGCAGAATGACATCGCCAATCAATAAGTTATGGACCAGGACAAATAGCTCCCTTGTCCAAAGGCGGACGAAGCCCGCGCGGATTTCTTCAAGAGAGGTACTCTTCAAGGCGGTACTTAAACACGGTGACGAGGAAAGCATGGCGCGAGGAATGCAATGAACTTGGTTGAGGGGATACTATTGTATACGCAGGGAATTATGACGATGGCGCAAACAACTTCTTTCGATTAATATTATATTTAACAAATTTATACAAAAATCTTCAAACAATTCGCAAAACTCATGATAAGCTGCACTCCATGCTGATTATTTGCAAAATGTCTTGTCGCTGCTGTAACTGTCTTGGATTGGAACCACGTGACCAATTTGGTGCTGACAATGATGATGCACGTGATGATGATTGGCCCTCGGCCCATGAGAGTACCCTGCATTTACTACCCGTCCATACATATCGCCGCCGTACGGCGAAACCGGAGCTATCGAATGAAGCTTCCAGAAACAGGAAACTCTCTCAAACCCAATTCATTGTTCTCTTGCCAACCATTTTCATAATCTTTCCGTAAATTGTCCCCATACAAAAAGCGACCGCGCAAAGATACCTCACTTAGAGCCATCATGATATCGACCCCGCCACCCCGCTCCTTGCGCGACAAGTGTCTCGAGCTCAGAGACAAGGTCGAAGCTTTTATTGCGGAGGAATTCGAGACACAGATACTGCGCGATGTGCAGAGCCAAGTTCGCAAGTCTATAGAGGTTGTTGATGAGGCGTTGTGGAAGTATACGTATGTTTTTGTGAGATTGGCGGGTATGGCGGATATGGGCGGTTGCTGACGTTCGCAGGCCGGAACAAATATCGTTATCATATAATGGAGGAAAGGATTGTAAGTGACAAGCTTGAGCTTCTTGCTCGAGCAAGTGCTCTATCCGCGCGACATGGACTAACACTCCCAGGCCTCGTCCTCCTCATCGTGATCCTCGCTCGCATGGGTCGCATCTACTACTCCGACCAGACCAACGGCGCCTCCACGATTACACCTCCCGAGAAGCTCCAATGCGTATACATCGTCGCAGCGCATCCCTTTCCCGAAGTAGACGAATTCGTCGAGACGTCCAGCGCCGAGTACGGTCTTGAAGTTGCGCGATACGTATTGCCCATGAAGAAGGGTCTTGAGATATACCTTGAGGAGCGACCGAGTATCAAGGCTGTGTTTGTCGGTACCAGACGGACAGATCCTCATGGCGAGAACTTGACGTTCTTTGATCCGACGGACGCTGGTTGGCCGTCGTTTATGAGGATACATCCTGTTATTGATTGGCATTATGTACAAATCTGGGCTGTAAGCATCATCTCCCAACCCTATACACCTCCGCTAACATCTCCAGTTTATTCGCCACTTAGGAATCACATACTGTCCCCTCTACGACCAAGGCTATACGAGTCTAGGCGGCATAAAGGACACACATCCAAACCCGCATTTGAAGAAGCAGGGCCAAAACGGGGAAGGATTCCGACCTGCGTATGAGTTAACGGAAGATGATGAGGAGCGGCTGGGTCGCGAATCATGAGAGTTGGAGCGAATGTATTTGTAAAGAGCTGAGCTGAGCTGTGGAGGAACGCATTGTATAGAGCATTAGACTCGTGGCGTTTTGGGTATATACTCTGCTATACTATGGCATTTTCTTGCTTGGTTCATGATGCCTATCTCGCGTGATGTGTTGGTAGCTTGAGTCTATGGCTGCTTGACCCCTGTCTTCTTCTTCTAACGTTCTATGAGGGTCGTGCTGAGTCTCAGTAACCTTAGACCATGTCTTGGAACACCAGAAGCATTGGCCCTCGAAAGCATAAGGGATGAAATAATTTGATTATTTTAGTTTAGCTTAGACTAGCACTTAGTCTACTCAATTATAGTAGCCTGAGCCTTAGGATGTTTCCGCTGTTATCCGCCTGTCATGTTATGTCTGTCACTGAGACTCCCTTGCTTTCAAACGCCATATACTTAAGTCTCTACAGATCTAGTGGTCATAATAAATGTCGAAGCTCCTTCTGTTGTGAAGGTCCTCGCCACACTCTTGGCTACCTCTTCTCGACGCCAATGGCCTCCAAAGGTCGCGGAGTGAGATTCCAGGTAAGCTTGCTTGTCAAACTTCTCTGTTTTGGAGAGGCCTTGACTTTCGCTCGAATGGCTCTTATATCTCTACGGTCCATTATATCCGCGCTGGACAAGCCTCGTCGAACAAATTTACATAGGGGGCTCCAATCCATATCGTAACTTACTACAGATACCTTCGCTTCTTTCGCGATGGCACTTTTATCAGCCTGCTCACCACGAACGATCCCGCAGGTGTCGACTTCCTGTGTAGTTCACATTCTTATAAACCCAGCGGCCGTGATAAGAGTGCCCACCTCCTTCTCGCTCTGCGTCTTCCTGTTCTTGGTCTTCTTGTGCGGGTAGCGGTAAGCGGGCGTAACTCTGCGAGCTCGCGCGTTGTCAAAGTCGGCCTGGGATTCATGTTAGATGAGACTCACTGCTTTATCGTCCTTGATAGGCAATTGGAGTTTGTTGAAGTTCGTGTCTTGTGTGTCATGAAAGAGCCTCCAACTTCGACATGCCATGTAAGCTGGTTCCGAGAGTTCAGCAGCCCTGGTGATCGCAGAACTAGCCGTCTTGCTCTTTGCCTCGGTCTTTTTGACCTCCTGTCTATGGCAAAAGGGCCCAATTTTGGGTGATGTCCAAAAGAATGGTACATGGGTGCTGCCTCGCTGTCGATGGTATCTGATAAGACACATCTGTTGTCATCTCGCTTCTGACATTTTCTGACCTCGGTTTGGTTTCTGGTAGCCCTGCCTCACTTGTGGGATCTCAGTCTGCGCTTTCCTTCTGTACTGGTAGACCGCATATCGCGGGCATCGTCACAGAATACTTATACGTTGCAGTCCCACATCAGTCATGTAGCACTTATGGCCCTCTTAGAAATCCAAACGAGAAGGTCCAGAGACACACCTGAGGCACCAGCCTCGGGCACGAAGGCCAAGAAGAAGTTTCGCCCTGTCTGCTCTATTTGCAATCGAGGAACCTTTCCCATGCTTCTCCTTTATGCATGCGCCACGGGCAATGATGCCCTGACCTTTGAGAAATTGGGTTTCTCCTACCTACTTGGGTAGAAGACGCCTGATGGGATGATCGGTCGAAAACATGGGAGTTCCATTTTGAGTCCTGCTTATGAAATCCAGACCTTCTACCCGATGGCAAAAGTTTGGTAGAAACGTTTTGTGGGACTACTGTTGAACTCTTGAATTCCTCCCTGTATTACATTAGCAAGTCCCAGCCCAGCGATAATCTCTGGATGCGCACAACGACAGCGCGCTCGATGGCAACAGCGACGCGACACCGTGAGTCTCCTTGAAGTTTCTGTGAATTCGGTCTTTCGCGATCTCCGCGTCGAGTCCCACTTCGAAATTGATTTCCATGAGAATGAATTGCGAGTGTTGCGCATGATTCCCCCTGTGTACAACAGATCTGATCCTGTCCCAACCTCGGATGACATGAAGCAAACAGTTCACGTGCATCTTGACATCCGATGCTACAAGAGGCAGAATCAGCCGTTGGCCTTGATCAGATACGACCTAAGAATGGCAGGCAGCGGCCTAGACCTCCTCCTGCTCGTCTCGTCTTCAGCGGAGAGGCAGAACGGACAGATCGGGTTGGGTTTCCATGGCAGATCAGCAGAACAGATTCCTCCATAGTTACTGTCGATAGTTCGCTTCTTCTGCTTCTTCTGCTTCTTCTGTTTCGCGTTTGCTAAACCAGACACCTGGGCGATACTCCTGCATCTATCGGTGTTCTGGGCGGTTTCTGGTCGACGAGGGCCTTGAATAAACTTGTTGGCTTGGTGTTCCACATTTCTTGGTCTTGTCTTCTTGGCTCGTCAGAAGGCATAGGTGAAGTTGGTCTGCCGTAGGTCGTCAAGGGTTTCGATAGTTGCTCCGGTCGAACAAAGTGTCGATGGGTGGGAACGATATCCATTGGTTCCATTGTAGGGTATCGGCGCCCGCTCGTTCTTCTGAATGGCTTTGGCCAGTTTACCCTTCATTGTTTTACGCATGATAACTGCGGCCGCTTGTGTTTCTGTTTCCGAGCAGGGAGTAGTTGTTTTTAGGGCAGTCGAAGGCATGTAGAGTGCCAAAAGTCGTACTGGTGCTCGGGAAGTTCTCATGTCGTGAATTTCTTCTTACTCGTCAAAACTGTTATTCGATGTTTCGAACCGCAGAAGACGTATATCCCGGATGGGGACTTGCAGCGTCCCATGCGTAGTTGCTGTGACGCATGTTGTTCGAGTTGAGGTCGCGCGTTTGCGTGGTCTTGGGCAAGTGCTCAAAACTAAACAATACCCCGGGATCCGTAAAACAAGATTCCAGAGGTCTATCCAATAAAAGCCGCAGGATCCTACCTGAGAGAATGACCAGTCGCTGAGTCAATGATTCCAAGGAAGTCTATCAAGGATAAATAGTAGCTCAAAGATGGGAGAAGCAAAAATGTACCTAGGTATATAGCACTCCGTGGCAAGCCAGTATAGGGTAAGTGGAAGGCAAATGCAATTTGTCCCTTGACACCCCAACATCCCGATTGTTGGTCATAGACATCTGTTATCTGGTCCAGCCATCCTGTTCGGTTACAAGTTCTTTCAGATGTTTTTCATTGATGCTATGTTCTCGTAGCTCACGACGATAGAACGTATCATTGTTCGATCTTCTTTGTGGTTAGTCCACATCCCGAGCCATGAACAATGCAAAATTGGTTCAACTGCCGATGCCATCGGACAAAAAGACACACGAGTATCGAGTCTTTCACAATTCTGCCGTGAGTCCAAATACTAAATGATACGATCGCAAGCATGACCTGGCTCAAATGCACCTGGGTACGTGTACTTCAAAGTGGGTACAGAATATCCGCAACCTCCGTGATGGAGACAGTTGAATACGACGAGTAATATTCGCCTATTTGATTGACAACATGGAGCGAGACGAGAGTCTTCAAATCTTGGCTTGAGTCGCATTGTTGAACCTCCCCAGCCGTGCTCTTAAATGACAGCCATGGGTGCTAACCGAAATTCGTCAATAAGCAAATCATCAATCTCTGACGAGCTAAACGACAACATCAGACGAAAATCACTCAAAGAGATAAGACACACCAATCTTTACTAGCGCCGGGTATCTGAAACATGAAGGGGAGGTGGTAGGATCGACAGGTACCATCGCGACTATCGAATCCAACGGTCAGAGATCATGTTCATTTGGCGCCATTCTTTTCTCTGCTAGTGATAGCCTAATCTCATCTCATGCAGGAACAAGGAGAGACTAAATCGACTCACGTACCTGCAGAACACGTTGGTGATGTGATGTTCACCACGCATTTAACCGCCCACAACCTCTTTACCCGTGCCCTGTTCCTGGATAGAACATGGGTTTAAATGACATAAACTCCACTCCCAACTGACATTGCCGAACATCCCAGCTCTTCAACCGGTTAATCACCAATCCCCCCTCATGACAAGCTCTTTCGCTAAACGGCTACGCTGCCCGAACCCCTTGATCATACACCTGAGACGAAGCGGAGATGTAACAAGGCATCTTGATTGTATGGAAGATATTCCCCCGTGCAAGGCTTGACGATGAAGATGCAGGGGTCACCTTATGATCTGCTGCTATATATCTCCACGATGGAAGTCGAGAAGAAGCTCAATACACGCCAGTGGCTGTTCATTCATTCTTTTCATTCTACCCAATTTTCATTCCTTTGAACAAAGCAAAATACACTCTTTTGTTTGCTTTATCCATTCGTTCTTTTCACTACAGTCAATATGCACAAGTCTGCTCTTCTCGGTCTCTTGGCCTCGAGCCCAGTCTCGGCCCAGCTTAACAGCCTAGCGCAGGCCGCAGGTCTCAAGTACTTCGGCAGTGCCGTCGACAACGGCTACCTCAGTGATGCCGCCTACGCCAAGCTCGCTAACAATGTTGAAGAGTTTGGTCAACTCGTCCCTGAGAATGGACAGAAGTGGGAGACTGTCGAGCCTGCTCGTGATCAGTTTACCTACACCACTGCTGATGTTGTTCCTGATCTTGCCAAGAAGAACAAGCAGATTCTTCGATGCCATGCTTTGACTTGGCACAGCCAGCTTCCTACCTGGGGTGAGTTGTTCTACCAAATTCTTGAGAGGGCGTGTTCTAACAAGTGTACAGTTTCTGCTGGAAAGTTCTCCAAGTCTGAGCTCACCGAGATCATCGAGGCACACATCGCCAATGTTGTTGAGCACTACAAGGGCGACTGCTACGCCTGGGATGTCGTCAACGAGGCTATCGACGACAGCGGTGAATGGCGCGACAGTGTCTTCTACCAGACTCTCGGCACCGACTTCCTCGCCATCTCCTTCAACGCCGCCAAGAAGGCTGACCCCGATGCCAAGCTGTATGTCTCTTCTCTCCCTACTATGAACATACTTCTTACAATTGCAGCTACTACAACGACTACAACCTCGAGCAGAACGGCAAGAAGACCGACCGCGCCGTTGAGATCGTCGAGATCCTCCAAAAGGCCGGCGCCCCCATCGACGGTGTCGGTTTCCAAGGCCATCTCATCGTCGGCCAGTCTCCCTCTCGCTCTGAGATGGCCACTGTCTTCGAGCGCTTCACTGCTCTCAACGTCGAAGTTGCTTTCACCGAGCTCGACATCCGCCACTCTGCCGTCCCTGCTTCTGCCGCCGCTCTGGCCAAGCAAGGTGACGAGTACGCCAACATGGTCGGCGCCTGTCTTGACGTCAAGGGCTGTGTTGGAGTTACCGTCTGGGGTATCACCGACAAGTACAGCTGGATCCCTGATGTCTTCGAGGGTACCGGTGAAGCTCTTCTCTACACCGACGAGTACGAGAAGAAGCCCGCCTGGACCAGTGTCTCCAGCCTTCTCGCCGCTGCTGCTACCGGCGCTCCCGTCTCCAGTACTGTTGCGCCTACTGCTGCACCTACTACCATGATGACCATGACCAAGCCTGCCTACACTGAGACCGACGACTGCGATGAAGTTCCCGAGACTGAGGAGCCTGTTTACCCTACTACCATGAAGAACAGCTCTGCTCCCGCTACCACCATGGCTACCCGCACTGCTCTTGGTCCCGTTTACACCAACATTGACGATAACGATGATGACTGCGAGGATGAGACCGCTGCTCCTTTCCCTACTTACGTTATCCCCACCAACGGTACATCTACTCTCCCTACCAAGGCTCCCGTCTACGACGACGATGAAGACTGCGATGACGAGTCCACCCCTGCCCCTATTTACGACGAGGAAGAGGACTGCGAGGATGATGCCTCCGCTCCCGTTGGGAAGGAAGACGACGACTGTGAGGAGGATGGCGACTTCGAGCCCACAGCTGTCGCCATCTCCACCGCCGCCGCCCCTACCCGCGCCCCTGTCGTCCGAACCAGCTCCGCCTACACTTACAAGTGGAACACCCAAACCAAGCCTTCCTACGATGTTCCCAGCGGCACCGCCCCTGCTGGACCCGTCGGAACTGGAAATGTTGGTCCTGTTAAGCAGTACTACCAGTGTGGTGGAAAGAACTACTCTGGTCCTACTGAGTGCGAGAAGCCTTACAAGTGTGTTGAGATGAACCCTTACTACCACCAGTGTGTTAAGGCTTAAGTGGTGATTGGGAGTGGGCAGAGGAAAGAGGAGAATAAGGGGGTTCGACTTTATTGTATATATTTGACTGTATAATTTCGTGTCTTGCTTGATGCAAGTTTGGGTAGATTTGTCCAATTTATGATGTGAACATCAGCTTTTGCTCCATGGAACTACGTGAACATGAAGTGTGTTTAAGCAAAATAGGTGGTCCATGGATCGACAAGAAACGTATTGGCCTCGGCGATGGCAGCACGACGATCCCTTTCATGTATCATATGGGGCGGATGTCAAGCAAGAAGACACTCCTGCACTACGTCGCTTTCAGAAGAGCTCGTTGGACACTCTAGACAGCGGTGACTTTGCTGGGACATTGATTTATCTTAGATATAACTGTAGAATACAATTCCTCTGTCGAAGACTGGGAATAGGGGTCATCGGGACATGTTTATCTAAGTTTCGAGTACAAAAACCAGATACCCTAAAAGCTGTTCAAAACAATCATAATTTGTGTCCCCTTTGTCGTCCATCATACTTTAACCAGTCCGAGCTTGAGAATCTGTGGAAGAAAGGTATCAGTAAGAGCTTCTAGTTCTCAGGAGTATGGGTACTAACGGCATAGGTCTTAATATATGCGAACATGCGAGCCGATGAATAATCATGAGACTTTCCACGTCTTGAAAGAAAAACCTTGAAGTAGGTCCAGACGGTTTCACACTGAAAATCTTCGAATGTCATATTGGCGAGCTTTCTTGCGATGGTGGGATTAAGTTTCCCGTAATATAGGTACATCTGTTGATCGGTTGTGAAGATTGATCGGTTGGGACGGTCGGCCATGATTGTGTTTGTGATGTGGGTAGAAGATGTGTGTTGTTAAGAAGTTGGAAGTCTTGAGATGGAAAGGTAAGGAGGAGGTTGTAGAGGAAGGTCTGCAGTAGTGACGGGTTTCTTGCGGGTAAGCAGCAAACACGCTCGCTGGTCTCTCGAAGTGCCTGATGGACCAGCCTCCTGAAACTACCAAGTACAAAATGTAAATAAATAAAGGTGCTCTAAATCTCAGCTGCCTTCTTTCGTATCTGATGCCTCTTGGTCTGACCCGCGGGTGAAGATGAAATTTGAGGTGACTACACGGGACAACTGAGACCTTGCAAGAGCCGCAGCCTCACAGCAAAGAATACGATACACTCAATATATAGAGAAAGCAAGAATTCTACTCCTGTACTTCTCTAACCTTCAACCACTGTCTAGATATATAAATTTATCCTATCTGAAACATTGAGCACTAATATCACGATGATATCGTCGGTATGACTGCCGCAACAATAAACAAGATACTGAGAATGGAGTCGCCTGGTGCCTAGACTTAGACGTAATCTAACCTGCATCTCAATAGCGAACTCGTTTGCATAGCAACGTACCTAATTCTTAGTGCCCGGAGGCTGGGTTCGTCTGGCACTGCGAAGTCGGGCAGCTAGTGTGTTTGCTACCTACAGGAGATTGACCTCTTTGCAGACTTTCCTCTCTTCCTCTTTCTCTCTTTTACTTGAACAACATCAGCCTCGGTTTACAGCAACCCCCTTACACTTTGGACTACACCGTTCACGAAAGATATCCTATCATCGTCGCATCTTGCCACATTATCCACTCACCTTACCCTATTATCACCTCACCACTGAATCTACCAACGATGTCCACCGCATCGGATGTCGCACGTGTGTTTGTGGACGAAGAGGAAGAGACCTTTTCTCTTTTTACCTCTGAAGAGAAAGCGAAATTGAACCGCGGAAAGTTCAATCAAGGAATGCTAGACAAGATCAACACCATGTCCCTTCAACAATTTGAGTGGGAACTCATGTTCCTTTTCTTCTCCGGCTTCGTCGGCTGGATTGTTCAGAGTCATAAGAATCTCTCCGTCGAACGAATGTTTTGCCTTGTCAAGGAATTCGCTGTATGTACATGTGCCCCCAAGAACTCGAACTTGTTACTAATACATAGGTACTGATAGCTCCGCGAGACCATGGCGGCTGAGCCTATTGCCGTCCAAATCAAGGATGAAAAAGTTAGTATATAATATCCTAAAGCTTGAGGCTGTTGCTAACTTCCCTTATAGATCCCAACGGACAAGGACGAGGACGACGAGGAGTTCGACTTTCTGGAGGCAGTCACTTCGGAAGAATTCATCGAAGTGACTGCCTCCGGCCACACCTTTGATGGCGACGATCTGATCGCCATGTAAGCTAAGCAACAAAGGGAGGAAGGGGATCGGTGTTTATGGGACTACAAGTACTGTTACCATGAGTTTTGTCCTTGATGATGGAATCCTATTTTGACGGATGAAGGGTCCCAGTAATTCAGTGACTATTGGTATTAGTACAATACAAACCAGATACAGGGAATGGAGCAGACCTGTCCGCGAAGTTTAGATGTAAAGTGATGTGCATCTCCAGTAGCAGACTACTTTCTACCCAGATAGCTGGGCAACAGGAGAATTGTTCTCTCAAGCTGCAGCTATCATCATAATTAGCCTAACTGCTCGTCTAAGCTAGCATAAAGTGACCAAATGATTTCGTCTGTTATGACTATAGGGGCCGATTCCTCCGGTACCCTGAGGCCAGATAGCGAAGTACTTGGTAGTGCCAGGAGGAGGCTGGACCGTCTGGCACTGCGAGGGACCAGCTAGCGTGTTTGCTGTAGGATAACCTCTTTCAGACCCTCGTCTCTTCCTCTTTTCCATCCTTTCTTCCTGCAACCCACTTTCATCTAACCCAGAACGACCTTCTACTCTTTACCAACTTGATCAAGACGAAAACAATGTCTTCTACCTCAGAATACCACGGACAGGAAATCTTCCAGATCTTCACTCCCTGCGAACAGGTGGAACTCCGTCGTGGAAACCGAACCGAGGAAATCAACAATAAACTCGGTATTATGAGCTTTCGGCAGTTTCAATTCGAGACGAACTTCACCTACTTTCACGCTTTTCTGCACACGATTCCAGGGTGTCTTGACCCATACTGCCTCGTCCAGTCTACCTACCGTCAGTTTACTGTCATGAAGTGTTTTGTTGTGAGTTCATACCGCCCCCTGAGAACTTGAACTTGAACTTGGTACTGATCCAATATCTTTCATATAGCTGCGCGAACGCATGACGGTTAAGCCCATCAAGATTGAAATCACCCCCGAGGGCTACATCTTTTATGAGGATAACTTGATCGCGCTCTGAGGGACCTTTGAGGATTTTGGCTAGGAACGCGTTAGGTTATTGGAACGGAGGAACTGTTTTGACGCAAGATCAGCCGGACATGTATTGGGCTGACCGGAAGGACATCATGGAAGCAAGCCGCCCTCGAGTGTTATCGCGATACTATGCGAATTTGGAAGTCTTGTTCATTTTTGGGAGTTTTGGTATCTTTTCTACTGAGGTTTAAGACCATGGTTGTTCTCGTAGAGACACAAAATAAAGATTCTTGCCTAATATTGGACCATATTCGTAGTTTCTTGTGCTGTCTTGATTTATCTTGGTACTACTGCTCATGGGTATATGTTCTTTGTGTTCCGTTCGTATAGGTGGGATGTTCGCTTCTTCCAGTGCCTCTGCAGTTCGACTGCCCGCTGCAACGGAACTAGTGCATTTGACCACAGGGAGGATTTGCTTTCACCATCCTCTTTTGATTTCTACAACAACATCGAATCTGCAGAAGATACCAAGAACTTCACCATTCGTCCCAAACAGCCCCTGTTCCATTCAAAGAAGAACGCCATGCCTCACACGAACGTGTTTACCGACTTTGAGGAGGAAGTAATGTTCGCGGGCCGCAACTCAGAAACCGTTGTTCGCAAACTTCAAAAGATCACCTTTGAACAGTTTGAAGATCTGTCACAGTACCGTTTCTTTCAGAACTTTATTCTCTCACTTCCCGGAAAACCGACCTTCTCTAAGACAGAACGATTTCGACGCGTTAAACATTTCGCGAACACCGAAGTGGTTGTTTACCAGCGCAGAGCAGCGGTTAGTACAGCCCCTTGACACAGATTTAAGCTCCTCCTAACATTTCTTCAAAGATCAAGATAGCTGCCGACTGGGAGGAACGTCGAGTCGAGGTAACACCAAGTGGTTTTGTTTTCCATGGTGATGACTTGATTGCACTATGAATCTACAGTCAGAGTCTCCCGCCAAGCCAGAAGGCAAGGGGTAACAAGGTCATGGAGAAACGAGGTTATAGAGATAGGGGGTATACGGCTATGTGAGCTAAGCGACACGGGAGCGAATGTATCAGCAGTTGTGAGATACTCAAGAGCAAAATCAAACTGAACACTACAAACACCGCTCTTCTCTTTCGATATCTTCCTCAAGGCTTTTGTGTATCTGTAGCCAAGTTTGTCAAGGTAGAGGGTCAATTTGACACACCTGTGACTCATTTGCAGTACCTACAATTGTCGTTCAGGAGACCGGTTCCAGGAGTCCGTCTTGAGGATGTGCATCTGTGTCTCCATACATTCCATTGTTCAGCTATACCAGGTATAAAAAATACAACCTTAACTTGTGCCTTTTTATTAAAAGTAGACTCCCGTCTTGGAATTAGACTGTCTCCGGTACCGGGTACCTCTATAGACCACTTGCGCGCGGCAACAGCAACTGCCTAATTTCAAGTTCTCGTCACTGCCAAAGCACTCTGTAAATCTGGACTACAGGACTTCACCCTTTCGTCCATTCTTACCTTACCCTCCATTCTACCACCTCTTCTCCTTTGGAATCACACAACGTCTCCTATCAAGAAAATCATCGACAATGCCGAAGAAAATCTCAAAACAAGAAAGCGTCTTCGATCCCCTTGAGCAGCACCACCTCTCACATGGAGAATTCCATTACGTGATGTTGAACAAGATCAACATGATGTCGTTCGAAGCTTTTGAATTTGAAAGCCTCTTCATCTTTTTTCAGGAATTTATGCGATATGTCCCGGGAAGAATCACGCGTTCACTGATCGATCAGTATCAATGCGTGAAGAAATTCGCTGAAGAGAAAAGCATCAAGTTCCAAGTCGGACAAGGAGTTAGTCAAGGCCTCCCGTTTCACTACAACGTCTTGCTAATGATTTGGGAAGGTTGGACCCGATGACATGACTATCGCGACCCCCTCGGGCTATGCTTTCCAGGGCGACGACCTCATTGCGTTATAAGGCCTGCGACATCATCCGATACACCACTTGGACTGAAAACCGTCGTCGACCTTCGATGTTCATTTCTTGTTTGGCAGGGTTGGATGCTGTTCTTGGATTAGGCACATATGTTCTTAAGTCTTTTTCTTTCTGTATTGGGTATGCCTGGGACAGGCTATTGTCATTGGACGTGATGTAAAAAGACAGACTCTCATCTTTGCAATTACGTGTTGTACCTGAATAGAGTCAATATTGAGCCTTGATGCACACATCTGTGAGTCTCTGGCATCTCTGGTCTCGAGAAAACAACCCGTGCCGGGCTTGACACCTCCGACTTCTGCGCCTCTATCGCAAAGCCTTTTCTCAATCCTCCATACTACCCTGGACTGCACCAA
This sequence comes from Fusarium incarnatum, assembly GCA_004367075.1. Taxonomy (NCBI): domain Eukaryota; kingdom Fungi; phylum Ascomycota; class Sordariomycetes; order Hypocreales; family Nectriaceae; genus Fusarium; species Fusarium incarnatum. Next base: position 6,909 of record QGDZ01000214.1, on the reverse strand, counting down.
AAACTCAACTCACAAACATATTCAGCATTTCCACCTCCTCCATGATTCCCTCGACTATTGATTTCCTGGCTCCTTTGCCCACGTCCCTGATTTCCTCGTCTTTCACAAGGGGGCGGAACTAGTCGCCAACGAAGAAAAGACACAAATGACTCAAGCGGCCCCGATCATAGTGTTACCAGATTTCAAGTATTACCCTCCGATAACCTGAATAGTATCCCCTTGTCCGTCATTCCCATGAATTGCTCGTATGGATCTCTAGGGTAGCAACATCCCCGACGGTATCGCCAACAAGCAAACCCAGAGATTCGCTGACGCCATGAGTACGAACCTTTCTGATGCCCAGAGGCTCTGACTAACATTGTCTGAACCAGAAGAGACTTGAGCTCTCGAAGGAACAAACTAGTTACACAACCTCGGCTGGGTGCGCTTTCTACGAGGAAGCGCTGTAACTGTCTCGTTACGACACTTAATCCGAGAACGAGTGGACGTTTGTCTACTCGCAAGGAACTCGAGACAGCGCATAGGTCTTCGCCCCGAACGTTCGACGTGGATGCTACTTCTGGTCCGAGTGATCCTCGCAAAGCGACGCTCAGTGGTCAACAAAAGACAAAGAGGGTTCCATTCGCATTGCCGAGCATATAATCGTAAAGGGTACAAGTGCACAGTGATCCTACCATTCTTCATTTCTCAGCTAACAATCCTAGGAACTCTTCTAGATAAGTAAGCCCGAACCCAAGCCGAATCCAAACAGCCCAAGGCAGGAAGAAGTGACGAGAACGGGAACATGGTTCAGGTGGAGGAGTCTGACCGGTGTCGTTTCGTCCTTTACTTCTCCGGACATGGTTTAATCGATAACTGGCAACGGAGGTGGATATGGGACTTGAAAATGTAGTTCTTCATTTCATAAATAGCTACGATTCTATCAATGGGCCGGTGGTCGAGATGACGGGACTTGTCACAAGATTCATTTAGTGTTCGCATTGTACTCTCGGGAGCGTAGGCTGAGTAGAACAAGGGAAGGCTCAGGGATGAGTCGCATTTAGGAGATTTGTTACAGGATTTGTTCTAGTTCAGGATACATGTCCATTGTTCATTCAGTTGTTCTACATAGGCTACGCCCGAGTCAAAGGCTCCCGTTACTTGACGCTCTATTATCAGGGTAGACTCTCAATTCTACATCCAGCCCTTTTGTGAAATCCGAGTTTATCTTATTGTGCATACTTGGCAGTGCCTGGCATCCGTTGGGACTACCAGCTGCAAACGCTTAGGTCGCCGAGTAAATCTACCCGTTGCAGCCTTTACAAATCTCCTGTGCCGGACCCCTCCTGCCTTTTTTAAATCCTTCATACCACCAAGCATTGTACAAACAATACCGTCAACATCAACCACGAACACAGACGTTGTTCGACTATTTTATCCCGATCCCAACTACCACTGTCATTCGTACTCAGCCACTCATCTCATTCTTCTTTTTTACCTCGTCAACCAAAATGAAGAAGGCATTTGATGAATCCGAAAAGGCTTTGCTGGCCGAAAAGCAGTTCACGCATCAAATCTTGCGAAAGATCCGGAAGTTCACGGTCAAGGATTTCGAGAAGTACTCTATGTATCTTTACTTCTACGACTTTGTCGCCTTGATTCCCGGGGCCGATACCCCTTGCACCGCCGAAAACCTCAAGAAGGTGAAAGAATTCGCGAGGGCCCAGTCCTCCGTATACAACCTTCTACCGGATGTTAGTATAAACATCTCTTCTACCCAGCGACTTTCACTAACATCTCCTCAAGGTGACAAAGGACGTGAACGGGCAGATGACCGAATCTGGTCACGTTGTGTACCAGAAAAACTGGCATTTCACCTAAGTCTTTGACCACCGGTATGTTCTTGCGATTCTAGTTGGCAACTCTTGACTGGAGGCTGACCGGTCGACCTTCAAGGACAAGGAATCCTCGTGTTACCGGCGGAGGTGACGAGAACGTCGTTGACAGGACACTGGGTACAAACACCAGAGGTACAGGTTTACATTGACCCAGACATTCGTTATCTATCGGCTAACCATTCTAGTGATTACTCAAAGTGAACACGACGTAAACTCAAGCGAAATGAATCGGATGAGAAGTTTCTTGGGGGGCCGACTTAGGGTTTGGAAGTTCGGAGGTTACAGTTTTGTAAATAGCTGCGGCTCTTTGACATGGTCGGTTGAACCATGACGATGAGAGACAGAACTTAGAACCTCACAATAGATGGCCTGCCCCAAATGACGGCCCAACTGTGCCAAATTGCGTGACACTATCGAGATACCACGATCAATAGCGGACAGACTCAATAGGGAGTCCCACGACGTCGTCAGAGCCAATATCGGCGACGAGCTCGGACTTAGTGAAGGCACCATCGTCCATTGTAGAGCCCGCGGTGATGGAAGGAAGAACACCGTACTAGAGGTTAACACCACCAGGCTCTGCGTAGTCTCCAGAAGGAATAGGTTTGGTACAAGGCTCGGTTGGCGTAGACTCTCGATAGTTACAATGACATGCCACCACCGGCGCCCTCATCAGACCACATCACAGGAAGGTGGATTGTGGCGACAGGTGTCGGTTTTTGCAGCCCGTCATGAGCTGTAGATCATCATCGAATCTGACGTTCTTGCTGGTGAAGGTAGTCCTACATAATTATATCACGAGTAGGATTCATGGGTGAGGCTTCTCGAGCCATTACTGACAACGACACATAAATGGGCTGCTATTCGCATTTGTTCTGCTACTGTCTTGCTTAATTTAGTGAGGATTCATAGATACACATGCAGGGCGCAGTAAAGAATAGTCCAAGTGTTGGTGTAATCGGATGCCTAGATAACATGAAGAGACTCCCGTTCATGAAAGGGGAACGCAGTAAAACGCGAACATAGGCGAACATAGGCGAACAAAAGGCAACGAAGACCGCTACTCCGATACATTTGAGACAAAACCGATGTCAAAAACCTCAACTCTCTGGTTCCAACCCTCAAGATACCTGGACCGTACTTGTTAGCTCAGTGCACAACCCAAGAAAAAGGCCAAGAACTGACATTAGGATCCCGAACAACAACTGGCGCTCAACACACGCGACTGGAGTCGCTTCATACAACTTGTCGACGACGACCCGGACCAGAGTCGGTCGGTAGATTGAAGGGGAAGTTCTCTTATGCTCAGAAGATGATAAGGCCTTCAAGGGCCTTGAGTTCGCCCGCGGACTTCTGCATAACACCACTTGATTAGCGACGTTGCGAAACGGGACGAGGATAGACATACCTTCTTGATGAGTGTCATAGAAGCCTGGTCAAGCCAAGCTTGGATGGACTCGGGTCGACCGTCATGGCGGCTTCCCTTCTCTACTCCGACGATGTGGTAGTAGAAGTCACGGAAGTCCTGGTTCTTCAGGTATCGTCCGAGCTGGCGGACGGATAGCTCCTCGAGCTTGGCGAGGGTGAAGATGGTGTAGATGTTGTCAGCCAAATCGGCCATCTCGTCTCGGGTAAGAGAAAGCATTGTGTTGGAAGTAGTGAGGGTTGATAAAGGGGTAAATAGTAGATGAAAACCGCTGGAAAAGGGATATCTCGAATGGAAGATGTGATGATTTCTTGATCGGTAGTGTGTTGTTTGGGAAGCAAAATAATGATGGAGGAAAGATTTAGATCAAGTAAATAAGGTCAAGAGCAAGAATTGGCACTTCTGAGCTGGTTAGCGGGCGCTTCGAGATGTGATTGCCAAAGTTACGGGGCAACGCGTTTGTTTGTCCCTTCGCGCCAACCTCTAGGCTGCATTTCGTGCTAGTATCATAGCATCAATTTTCCAAAAGCTTCGGGGTCGTGTCAGTTGCACTGCTTGATAGCGCGTTGTTATGGTAGACAACTGTTCCAGAACGTTGGAGTGTCCGAACAAGCAATAGGGGAACACCTATTGTATTCAGAGGACAGAACACGACGATAAACACTAGTATTTTGAGAACACAAGATTTTCATTATAAAACTCAATCTCCTTCTATCAACTACCCAATAGCTGTTCCATATAAGGAGTTCAAGGCGGACGTGCCATAATTCTCAGTGACGCAATGCCCCAGACCCGCTCAGCCAAATTCCCCCTGGCACACAAGATATTCGAATTCTCGGCACGACAGCTGGCAGTGCATCACAGCCGGGGATACATACTTTCAGCCTCACCATTACAGGAGAAACACAGCCTTACTCTCTCCAGAAGAGAAGAGATCATTTTGATGGAAATGTGGAGTGATATCCCAGTAGACAGGATGATTGTTCAGGCACAGCACATGGAACACTTCTATTGTTCAACCACCAATACACGTCTAATAGCTAAGCTCTATGAACACAATATGGAAGACTTATAGCCCAATATCTGCAAATCTGCCAGGTCTCTTGCTCTCCGAGAAAGGAGAGAGTCCCAGTGCCGTAGTTTACGTAAAGAGGACTAGCCCTCGAGCAGTACCACGGTACTTGCTAGAAGCTATCCGACCTCGCAGCACTGCCAAGGGAGCACTGCGGCTGCAAACTGGTCACGCGTCTCCCCGGAGAGAGAAATTCCATTCGCTTCTGTTACCCCCCACCTGAGCCTTCTCTCAGGTACGCAAGTTTTGCTCCTCAGGTTTCTCTTGGTGGGAGTGAAAATCCCAACTTCTCTCGCCCGTTCTAAACTTGCACCAAATTCTCTGTCTTGTGCAAGATGTCGATTCTCGATAAAAATACATCACCTCTCTTGATGGTGATAATGGCATCACTCATGATGGTAAGCTACTCACCCTTCTCTGCATCCTGTGCCGGTTGGCTGCGAGACCACTCGAAGTTCATCTGCTAACACATACTCAAGGTGGCTCTAATGGAGCTGGAGATCGAGAGAGGTCGCCCGTGACAGCAGAGCGCTACCCTCCCCACCGGCTCATGGCCACTCGCCAAGGAGCATGGGATACTCGGCCAGCAGCGACCGGCTGTCCAAATCAACCTTGGCCACAAGGCTTGTCTCCGTGTCTGCATGCAATCATGGTCAAAGCAACGGGCAGTTACGAGCCCCGGAAGCATGGTTCGTCACTGAACTATACCACGCCTATGGCCGAGTCCAAGCAGGTGTTCGAGTCGACTCATCAACTCGTCGTGCAGAACACGGGTCGATGGGGGCCGCCGAGCCTCGCTCCTCACTGGGCGTGCTGCCTCCTCGGCCCCCAGCAGATCGTAACAAGAAGGCTATGCTTACCCTGGAGGGGAGAATACACAAAGGTATGTATACATGTCCATCCCTATCCACCAAATTCCACTAACGGACAGTCTCCTTTGGTACAGATTCAAGGTACGCAGCAGTCGCTGGCTGGATATAGTCTTGGATACGTGGCTTGGTGCCTCTCCTGATGCTCTGAGTCGACGACAGCAAAGTTGGCCTCCGAGCGGTGCAGAAGAAGATCTTGACTTCTTTGATCTTGTTATTTATTCTCTTTACTTCTCAAGGCGTGCTTCTCGTTGCCCTCCTAGCTGGGAGGCCGATATGGTGTTTCCACTACCGACATGGCAACTTCGCGAGACCTGAGCCCATCTCAATCGACGATATTATCTCTCGCTATGCGAGTTTATGTTGTATGGCCCGCTACCCACATCATGGCCTGTTTCTACAAGCTTCATCTTTCAGCATTCAAAGCCCACCACTTGGAGGCGTCGGAAACCAGTCTATCAACTGCAGCGAAACTTCAAGTACCGCTACTGGCTCCGGGGGATCATCCAGTATGAAGACTCAGGCAACAACGCCAACACTTATGACTCCCGTCAGCATCCATATGCCTTTGAGGCGCTTGCAGGTAAGAGTTCACGAGCTGGAGTTCAGATTTCAGAAAAGCTAATAACGAGGTAACAAGGAAGTTTACTTATTATAAACAAAAAAAAAAAGAAAGAAAGCTCTATGCTCTTGGTATATTATATACCGCGCCAAGATTCGCAGAAATAACCATGGCTCCTTACCTGAAATGCGCAATCCAATATGTGGGGTCCAGAAGCATCTTCGGGAGATCGGAAGTTATTGCGATAAGGCTGCTTGTTTGCTTGACTCATCTTTCAGCATTCAAAGCTCATGGCTTGAGCGCAGGAAATAAGCTCGGGTTCTACTACCTTGTTATTTACTCGTCTACCAAGCATGATGCCTTCATGAGTTGTCGTCTCACCAGCGACGACAACAGCGCCTGCATGCAGCTGCCAACGCCCCTCCAGCCGTTCATACCTCAGGCATGATGCCCATTCAGGGCTCTGTACTTTCCAGATTCACTCCTTCACAAGACACTCATGGTGGGGGGTCGGGATACATTATTCGCGAGAACAATCTGCCTGTTTGGGTGACCCATCCTGCCCTCCAAGCTCATCACTTGGGTGCGGAGCTGCAAAGCACATCTGGGTACAAGGCATTGCGAAGCCCTCTTCACTTCACTGAGCTGCGCCGGTTACCGGACTCCAGTACAATTACTTATCCTTGTCAAGGAAAAAGATCTTTGGGTCTTTGATCAAAACAAGGAGCCAGCCAAGAACTCACGGTCATGGTCTCGGCCTTGAAGTCATCATTTTCAACGTCGAGTCCATTGCCACGCTAGCGTCATTGCCGTCTTCTCCTCCCTGATGAACGCTATTATATAAGCTATCGAGGGTCTCAAGCGCCAGCGTCTTGTTCGAAGCTCCAAGTCCCTCAGGGGATGCCTTGAGCAACAAGGTAAAACTGTCAAAAAGCTATCCAGATCAGGCCAAGATCACTCTTCTCTTACCGAATCGAAGATGCCCCTTTACTTCTCAGATTCAATTCTTCCACAAGAGACTCGTTTCTAGAGCTTCTGCAGGTGTCAGTGGGCTGGACCACCTCATCAATGTAGACGAAGACCTCTAATATACCCTCCGAGGA
>QGDZ01000213.1:0-20573 GCA_004367075.1 Fusarium incarnatum | reverse complement strand
GTGACCAAATTATTTCATCTCTTATGATCTCTGCCTCCAACTTCTGACATCCATTCTGACGGGGGGTTGGTAAGTTACCTAGGTAGGTAGGTATCCATGGATGGAGGATCCAATCCAATTACAGTACTCGGTAAGCCCAGGGCAACTCTTAATTGACCTTTGTCCAATCCAATCCAGTCGCATCTCAAGTTTAGCTGTTGTGGCAGCCATTGTTTACTTCCATGTACCTAGTCATTGAGGAATCGGATTCTTTAAAACGAAGTACATACTGTAGTGGACATGTTAGATGTCGCATGTCTCAGATCTTGTGCAGATTGTCATCCACTTACAACTAGAGGGGGAAAAGAAAAAGCAATTACACCCATGCCTAACCATGTACAAAGAAGAAAAAGAGATGCTTGGCTCGAGTATCATGACGATGCGACTCAATTGAAATCATTCATTTCATGACAAGTAAATCGAGAAGCCCCATGAACTCCAAGTATCTCTTCGTCGCAGAATAAAAAAACCTCCATACTCCATGTTCCCAAGTTGATACCCGTATTACTCCGAATCGAATCATTCCATTATAGGCTCCCCTGCCCTCCCTTCCTTCACTTTCCTTATTTTCTCTCACTGGCAAACGCAGCATCCGACCGAGCACCACCGCGAGGATCGGAATCGGCTGGGCTTGTTCTCACACTGCGCGCAGTCGTCGTCGACTTTGGTTATATCTTCTTTTCTCCCAGGACAGTCTTCTCGATAGCATCTTGTGTTGCCACGCAACACGCGATGACCGCAGCGGTGCTCGATTAATGTTTTGGTACACATTGTAGTTTGGAAGATGGAGTCTTTTGAGTTTGAGAGGGTTGGTCACAGTGCTGGAGAGGCTTGTCTGGTCGAAATGTTTTTAATCGTATGATGGCAATGGGCAGTAGGTTCGCCAGTCGGGCGCAATGTCGTGCCTTCTTTATGCTTTCTTTGTCGCTCCCAAGGGATGGAAAATGAGAAAAAGGACAGCGTTGCTTTGATGCGCGTATTATTGCGAGTTTGTAAATGTGGTGGTGATATACGTCTCTTGGCTGGGATGCTGTTCAGCTTGGATGTATATGATTCAAAGTTTTTGGCTGCAATTGGGGACAATGTAAGAATTGTGTTTGCACCCAAACAGAAGGAAGCAATTGAACTCCAAGGGCCAAAAGGGCATGACGCGGACTACGGCCCCAACGGGAAGAAGGGAGTGAAGCTCGTGACGCGGCTTCGACCAATGGCTGAATGGGTGTGGTAGATGTTGCACTTGGGTCTTGGAACTATGCCGAGGCCTCCGGTTGGATACGAGAATTTACTGAGACTGACTACTCTAGGCTAAATTCCATGGGGAAGCTGAGGCTTTTGTTCTGAAATTCGATTCGATTTGGGCAAGTGGCTCGATTTTTCTTGGTGGCTTGATGTGTCCTGGTCGATCAAACGACGTTGAGCTTCATATGAAGTCAGAGCTTCGGCTAAAACGCATATGACACTGTCGATCACTGGAATCGATCGACCTACGGGTACCTGGACTTGCAATGAATCTGCCAACCTTATTTGTTTGTCAATTTAATAGCAACCACTCGTCCCTGGTGACATGGAGGTTGGTTCGTGGTGAGCAGTCTAGCCATGCAGGCGAAGGAACAACCGAAAAGTGGGAAGAAAAAAAGAAATACAAAGGAAGTGCTAGCAACAAGCTTGATTCTAATTTGAACTCAATGCACCTTGGAATGAGACATGGCTCATCGGCAATAGAAAATGATACCTTATGTAGCAAATATTTGTACGCAACTACATCTTCACTTAATCAAGGCAATTGAAACGAAAAGGTCTGTCTATGATCCTGCCGTAGCTGGGTACCATCATTACATTTTGCAAAACCTAACGCCGTGCTTAAAGCCTCCCAGATACACCGACAGCCAATTTGACTGACCACCACATTTTTCCTTTCCCATTAGGTGCTCATGCTTTACCTGGTGAAATTGCCACCATGTCCTTGTCGTGGCTGGCTACCGTATGCCCTGCGACCCTGCTGCTTCTTGTCTCTGCTCATACTAGCGCCGAGAGTGATCTCAACACGAGGCGGCACCGAGAAACCAAAGCTCTTAGCAACCTTAGCAAGATCCAACTTGTTAATGTCAAAGACACTGCGCAGCGAGTGCGAAGCGTAGGCGTGCAGGTAGCTGCGGTAACCGTCCTTGGCGCTCTTGTTCAGGTAGTAGTTCTGGCTGATGAGCTTCTCGAGCTGAGACTGAACATTGACGATCTTGTTGGCAGGGAAGTCAAACTCCACAACGGGGACTCGAGCGGCCTTGAGATGCGACAAGAAGCCAACCTCATTAGGCTGAAGGAACATGAGAGATCGACCCTTGGTGTTGTTGCCTCGGGCGGTTCGACCGACACGGTGAATGTAGTCGCGGGGGTCATCCGGGGGGTCAAACTGGACAATCCAGTCAACAGAGGGAATCTGTCACAGGTTAGTAGGAAGTTCGTGTGAGGAATGAAGTGGAGTACGTACATCAAGACCACGAGCGGCAACGTCAGTGCAGATCAGGGTACCCTGCTTGGCATTACAAAACTCGAAGAAGGTGTTGGTTCGCTTCTGCTGCTTCTGCTTGCCATGGAGATCAAGGACAGGAAGGTCGATATAGTTGAGGAGCTCGGCGTGGTACTTCACACAAGCACAGCTACTGAAGAAGACAATGACCTTCTTCTTGAGGTTGCGCTTGAGGAACGAGAAGAGGAGAAGGAACCGCTTGTCGGCCTCGCAGACAACATAACCTTGCTCGAGACCCTCCACGGTACTGTACTGCTTCTCCTCATCAACGTTGATGTACAAGGGACCGGGTCGCAGCGAGATACGAGCAAGATCCTCGACCTTGGTCGTTTGAGTGGCAGAGAAGAGCATGGTCTGTCGGTCCTCTTTGGGGAGGACCTTGATGATCTGTCGCATTTCATCCTCGAAACCAATCTCGAGAATTCGATCAGCCTCATCAATGACGAGAGACTTAAGATTCTTGAAGACAAAAGGTGTGTTTTGGAGGTGATCGAGGAGGCGACCAGGAGTAGCGATAAGCAAGTTAACACCCTTGGCAAGCTTGTCGGCCTCAGCGCGACGGTTTGCGCCTCCAATAACGATGCCGTAGGTTTGAGAGTGGTGGGCCATGAGCTCACGGGCAACACCAAAGATCTGAAGGGCCAGTTCGCGAGTGGGCGAGACGACAATGACACCAGTACCGTTGCGAGGCTTGAAGCGCAGAGCACTCAACATCTCGATAACAGGAATTAAAAAGGCCAGAGTCTTTCCAGAACCTGTCTTTGCGGCACCAAGAACATCGCGACCAGCCAGAGAAGGAGGAATACCCCTTCTTTGGATCTCTGTCATCTTGGTGAACTTCATCTCCTTGATGGCCTTCATAGTCTTCTCGGAAAGGTTCAACTCTTCGAAAGATTGCGCCTCAGCGCCAGCAACCGGGGGTAATGTGAGTTTTCCGCCATCAGGCAGATCTGTGTTGTCCTCGGCATCGTCCTTGCCCTCCTCTTCCTCGTCTCCCGACTTTGAGACTTCGGCATCCTCATCGGCTTCGTCGCTCTCGTCCTCGAGCTCCTTCAGAGCCTCCTCTTCCTCGCTGGAAGCATCGTCTTCGGGCTCGGGTTCGGCGCGCTTGACTTTCTTTGACTTCTTCTCAGGAATAGAAGAAGACTTCTTTTCTTTTGAAGGCTTGACGCCATTGGCGTCCTTGAACTTGCGCTTCTTGTTGCCGGCGAAATCCATGTTTGGTTGCGCTTGAGGTAGGTATTCTGTATAACCGATCGTCTTAGCAGCGTCTCGAACCGAGAACTTTTTTTCAGCGATAAGAAAAAGTCTTGGGCGATAACGGCCTCTTGTTCTTCCGAGATCCGACCCAGCTGTCGAATTTGCAGAAACTCCCCGCAGTGGAGCAGCGGCAAATGTTGTTATAACCTTGCTGTTAAAGGACTAGTCTCATGTACGTCTGTGTCGCTTTGTCTAGAGAACTTATGGATGGGTAGCAGTGTGAACTGAATTGATCGAGACAGATCAGAGGCACAGAGTAGGATTACTGTAGGATTTATAAACTGAGTTCAGTCATTGTCGCTCTGGTGACAGCCTATGCTCTCAACATGGAGCATGGCTTAACTTAATTGCTAGATATGAGTTAACACTGAGTCACCTTTAGGTTCACACAAAGACTCGATTTCAGGCCGGGTACGGCAAATGAGAATGAATATCGAAAAATACTGCGTGACACAAAAGACAATAAACTCTACGTAGCATAAAAAATTGCACTGTTGGTGTACGCATGCTCAATATCTGCTCAGGGTTTTCTTTAAAGTGGTGGAGGATTGTCACCCAAGTTCCAAATATGGTTTAGCTGCAAGTCACGCTGCACTGCAGGTACTGTAGGTACGTACTGCTGCACTTTCGCGCCTGGGTCGTCTTCCATTTCCATGAACCTCCACTGATTCTTCCAAATCAGAATCCTCCCTCCTCCATCTCATCTGCGCTTTCGAGACATCACCCCTTTTGTGGTCAGAGACGCTACATATTATCGTCGTCGCGATCGCATCAGCCTTCTTACGCGACCCGAGACATTTATTGGCGATCTGTCAATATCCTTTCCTTCGCCATCTCTACTATTGCTTCTCATCGCAAAAAGTCTTGATTTCCATCTTGACCCTAAAACGTGACCGGCAAATTGGTACAGTCGTTGCGATACATACTTTGGAGACACATTTATCTCGTCGGCCGCCTTCATAATAATTTGAATCCGCTACTTGATTTGGATTTTTGATCTTTGCCAAATCGTCGAGTCCCTCAATCACTTGCCGGCATAACCCTACGGCACAAATTAGCTTCTTCTTTCGTGCTGGTTCTTGTCTAGATCCACCAACAGCACAATGACTGATTCCCGACCTGACATCCAGAGCATTCTGGCTGCGCTCGGTAAGTTGAATCGACTAACCTGATCCAGATCTTTTGCGCTTACTGACTTGTTCGTAGCATCTCAGAGGCCACCGACAGGAACACCTACCCAGACACCACCTGGCGCCCCCAACCAGGCATACCCTCCCCCGCCCGCGTCTACGCAGTCAGCGGCCGCATACCAGCCGCCGCCTCTGAACTCCGGCAGCTACGGTGCACCCGCCTACAATGGTCTTCCTGCACCTTCATCCAGCGGAAACCTCGACCTGAGCTCGATTAGGCCTATTAATTCAGGAACACTCAGCATTACCGATGCGATCGCTCAAGCCAAGGCTTACGCCGCTGAGAAGGGAGTCACATCCTACGACCGTCCCTTGGTTTATGCTTCCGAAAACCGAGGGCCCGACCGAGGATACAACCGCTCACGATCGCGATCACCTGCTCGCGACGAGTTTCGTGATGGCGTGAACCCCTACAGAGATGAGCGACGTGGTGGCGACCGCGGCTCGCACGGTCGAAGCTATGATCGAGATCGTTCTTATTCGCCTGGCCCCCGTGGTCGCAACTTCTCTCCTCGAGGAGGAAATGGACGTGAGAGATCTCCGTTGAGAGGGGGAGATGACAACTCTGAAACTATTCAGATTGAGTCAAGCCTGGTAGGCCTTATTATTGGCAGACAAGGCGAGAACCTACGACGCATAGAAGCAGACTCTAATTGTCGTGTCCAATTCTTGGCCCCAACTGATGGAGGCCCGGGTCCTTATAGACAGTGCAAAATCTCTGGGCCAAGACATCGCCGTGGTGAAGTAAAGGATGCGATCAATCGCATCATAGATGACAGCGGCATGGGTGCTCTTAACCGCCCCGAGAAACCCCGTGATCCAAACAAGGGTGGCGCGACCGCTCTACGTGAAGGAGAAGACCACATGCAGATTATGGTCCCCGACAGGACAGTTGGTCTGATCATTGGACGTGGTGGTGAAACTATTCGTGATCTCCAAGAACGCTCCGGTTGTCATATCAATATTGTTGGTGAATCCAAAAGCGTGAATGGATTACGACCCGTCAATCTTATTGGTACGCGCGAAGCTGCTGCTCGTGCCAAAGATTTCATTATGGAAATCGTTGACAGTGACAGTCGGGGCGATGCGCCTCCACCTGTCAAGAGACTTGGTGGTGGTGGTGGACCAGCTCCCGGTGGCCGCCATGAGGGCTCTCAGCAGAGGGACGTGGGTGGTTCCGGTGGCCCTGATAAGATCAATGATGCTGTTTATGTGCCTTCGGATGCGGTAGGTATGATCATTGGCAAAGGTGGTGAGACGATCCGTGAGATGCAGAACACCACTGGTTGTAAGATTAATGTCGCCCAATCTTCTGGGCCTGGTGAGACCCAGAGGGAAATTGCCTTGATCGGCTCTCGCGATAGCATCGCTCGCGCCAAGCAGGCCATCGACGAAAAGGTGGATGCAGTTGTAAGTTTCATCCGATCATGACGTCCCGTATACAAAATCTGACATGAATATAGCGCCAGAAGGGAAGCGGCCCACGTGGCGGCGGTGGTGGTCGTGGACACCAAGATCTTGACAGACCCAGCTACTCTCAACAGCAAGCGCCCAGCACACCTACTAACCAGCCCCCTCAACCGGCTTCAGGTGACGGGTCAGACCCATATGCCCAATGTAAGTTTTGATCGAAATGCTTGTAGTTTTGCACAATACTAACGGAAACAGATGGTGGCTACCAAAATTATCTTGCACTGTGGTATCAGTCTTTGATGTTCCAACAGCAGCAAGGTGGACAAGGTGCCCCTCCTGCCGGTGCTCCTGCACCTGGGGCATAGTGATGTCTTTCTTGTCTGCTCGCTCGTGCTTGGGTGATCTTGATCGAGCTCTCCTTCGCAAATGCCGCGAAGCGAGGGCACTATCTGTTGATTCGATTGACATCATGCCGATGCTTCTGACACTTTTGACGCTCCCGCTGCCCCCATGGCCCGTTGACACGACCCTCGATTGTACAACATACCTTTCCGTTTCTCGAGAACCACTTGGACTCAACTTCTTTGATGACATATCATTTGACTCGACTATTTTTGACGACCTTAATACTGGCATGCATAGCAAGTGCAACGTCCATGACCGTACTGCTTTGCCGTCACCCAAACTCATCTAGCCGCTACCTCGACTCGATGCTGAATACTTCTACGAACACCGTTTGCAGATCGCGTACTTGTCGAATCTCTCGCAATCATGATGACTCTGGATTGACAGCTCACGACTAACGCAGTGATGACATGTGCGATCTTTGATGCCTATTCATCCATTGGTCTGACGCTCGTCTCGAACTCTGCGACCTGCCAAGCTACGGTTGAGTTGAGTTGTGAATTGGTCACCCAAGGTTTTGAATTGCATCCCAATCCGAGCCAAACAACAGTGTCTTGCAACCTGGTTTCGGTCGTACTTAAACTCATTTCCAGCCAGATCTGTGCGTTGTTGGATGAAATCGATTGTGTCGTGCAAGTGGTTTCGTCGTTTCTGCATGTGTGTTACGTGTTGTGCACATGGGGCCTATTGATCATCTGCAAGTTACGTCTTCGTCTACAAACTCTTTTAAGGTCTGGTTTCAACCCCGGACCGTTTCTCATCATTGCATGCATGCCATGAGGAAAGGAATGTGTTTTCGGAATAAGAGATAGGGGAAATGGCGTTGGGGATTTGGTTGCATTGTATTACCACCGTAACGTAATTAGTCTTATATTGCCGTGAAATTCCATGGATTTCTCTTCATTAATGTCCTCTTCGAACCGATGTGAAATATAAACAACATGCTTATAGAGAAGTAAGGTATGTAGTCATTTTGTCGAGGACCACCAGGAGACTCTTGCTGGGCAGCGTAAGAGTTGTCCTCAGTTAGAGCGTCAATAGGCGGTCCAAGTGTTAGGACCTAATCATTGTGTCTCTTAGGCTCTCGGCAGTCAACCTTTCTGATACCCTGACAGGCTCATAGCCTGAACCTGTGTTCTCGGGTGCTTCAGGATACCCCTTTCCCACAACTGAAGTACTCCAGAATAAGACACCTCACTATCCCAGGCGGGATTGACTAGTCATTTACTACATACATCTCCAGTAAAGTAGGCACTTTACTATTCGTGGAGCGCCAGGAGTCTGGTTGCTAAGAATTCAACAGGTCACTTTCATTGAGATCACAATATGTATATGCTCAGAATGTAAGATAGATTGCAAGTCACGATGCTGCTGCTGCCTTGATACCGTGTTTCTATACCGGACCCTGGCATTATGGACTGCTGTGAAGATAACCAAGTATAAAGCAAGGGAGACATTATTGAAGCACTATAGAAGAATGAATGACGTTTATCAATGATGAGATACTGTATAAAAGTGCTACAGTAGGTAAGTATAACGGTTGGCGATGAGAGACAGCATAGGTAGTCTGGTTTGGGGTTTGTAGGCCACTGTAGTCAACGGAGAGATCTCCGTAATAAGGAAGGAACAATGGCCAAGGATTTCCGGAATGAAGACCTCTCGACCTCTACTCTACTAAGGCAGGTAGATTGTTGCTGGGTAAGTCCTACAGAGATGTTAATCTCAAGGCTAGCCTAGAATACCGTGAAGTAGCTAATATGATACATTTCATAGATTCTTGACAGACAGGTTTGCTGACGCACTGTCACCAGGGCATGAGAAATGATACAGTCCTCTTATGCTGCTCAAGGTAGTTCAGACGACTCTTAGGCAGGTAAGTGGTGCGGCAGGCAGATCTCCTTGACCTGCCTGCCTGCCCTCCCTGGGCAGTTACATCTACAGTTGGCTGATAAAGGAGCAAGCACATCTTTCACTAGCAGACGCTCCTCGACTTACCATCAACATCCATCCATCCAAGCTCATCTTATTACACACAGTCATGGACGTAACCATGGAATTAAATCAGATTTCAAATATTGTTGACGTTGTTGTCAATACTTCGAACGGGGAAACATCCCCAGTTCGACACTATCAGTCAGAAAACTACGAGAGCATCTTTGTTTTGGACAATCTCATAGACAACACAGCCATCCCCTCCCGCTTCGAACGCCATTGCTGCCGAACCATTCGCTTCCAACACCTCTACTGCATTGGTTGCTTCACCGTTTTGAAGTTTGTCTCATACTGTGCCCATATCTTGCCTGACGACGATTTCTTCCCGGCAACTCGTTGTTACGACTGCAGATTCAACAGCTCCTGGATGCTGACAATACCCGAAAAATGCCTTCAAAGCTATTGGGAAGAATAGGAATCTAAAGTACAGGAGCGATACGAAAAATACCGCTCTCGCCAAGAAGAGAAAATGGAGGAAAGAGCCAACAATGGCGGAGGTTCTGTCATCCGCATAAATTCTCGTCTTGAGATGCCACTAACGCAGGTTGCAACAAACCGGATGAACTCTGCACGAATGGGGCACAACATCAGCCCCATCGACCGGCTTCTATGGAGGTACTAATTCGAAGGCTCACACCCTGACTTGTATGGGTGATTTACCGATGGCGGATACCAGAATACCATGACGCACATTGAAGGCGTCTGCATATGGCTCAAACGTTCGTTATAGCCATGATATCAGTCATGATACGGTGGTGGCATTAGCGTCTAGAAAAGAACTACTATACTGAATAAAGCGTACTGATATTGTTGTCTCGAGTATCAAACGATTGTAAAAAGAACTTTGCTGGTGTTGAGATAAGCAGTGTATGCTTTGACTTGCTTTCCTTCGTACAAGCGTCTTCTACACCTATACTGGATAGCAGAGGATTTGTCCACTAAGGTTTGGGATACAGAAACACAGTAGACCAATTGCTAGCCTATGCTCGTGTTAGATGGTCAAGTTGTTTGGCCTCTTATGCTTTTGGCGGCCAATTCATCTGATACCTCAATGGCACTCAAAGAATGAAAGAAGCTGGCATATGGATTAAGTGTATGCATGATACTTACTATGGAACTACAGCCTGAGTTTACTTAATCGAAGAGTTCCGAAATTGTATTTGATGCTCTCAGAAGTCAGGGGTAGGCTTTCTTAAGCCCTTGGCATAAGCTCCAAACACTCACTGCCTCGATGTCAATACCTCACCTTGATGCCACTAGACCTCCCAGAAGGAGCATATTCACCGGGAAAGTCTGGAGGATCCCATAACGATCGACCGCTAGACCTTAGACGTCTGTTTTGTAAGTTACTTACTACGTAGGTCCTTGGTAGGCTGTACTGATGCTCTGCATTGCTTACATACATGAGAGTTCAAGGCGCGGCGTTACTAGATCTTGGATGAAACTGGCTGATACTCAGTTCAGAAGCCTAAAACCAAATGAGAGGAGTATGACAGAAGCTTCGACTACGCCCGTAGAACATTCGTTTCGTGCCTGAGACGGGTAGTGCGTAGTGGCACGGCTAACGAGCGGGCTTCTTCAAGATCCCGGTGGATGTCTCAAGAATTCCAGTGATGTCGGATTTAACGAGTTTCGGACTTTGAGCTACTGTAGTTCGTATCTTGGGCTGAGATGACTTGACCTGACTTGACTTGGCTGATGTTAGCTTGCAGGAGTAGTACAGTAGCTTATCATGCCAGGAACCGCCTGTTAGGCTGTGCTCTAGCTTATTGGACTAGAGGTGGATAGCGATGCCATAATAGGCAGTGCGGAATATTTATCACTTTGAAAGACTTGTATCCCGCTCCCAATGCTTGGCTGTGTCTTTGGAGCAGTGAGACAGGAATGCAATGGCGGAAGCACACCGTAAGAGCTGTGAAACTTGATAGGAATCGAGGATAAGCTTATGATAGTTAGCCTTGATCCTAAGTAAGCTAAGAAGGATCACAGGAATTCCATCTCTCTGATGAAACTCCCTACCGAGTCTGGGGGGAAAGGGCGAGGCGCGAAAGGCTATTGCCATGAAACAAAACGTCTTCGCAACGTAGACCCAAGGAGATGGTAGAAAACTGACGCTTGTCAAGAGAGCCTGTCACGACTGAACAAGAAGGATCGCCAGTCATGGATGATCGTTGTCTATGTTGGGCAGCTCTTTTTGGTTTCAAAGGCGTCAGTCTTCCGGGAACGCGGCGCTGGGATAGAGTAACTTGAACTAGACAGCCAAGCCAAGCCTCATGTTGCCCCTGGTTTAGATGGATCTCTCTAACGATGGATAATTATTTCTTTCTGAGAATTACAAATAATGACTTTTAATTGTCTGCGTTTTCTTGCATGAAGTCAGTGGCAGAAGAAAAAGAAAAGAAGGCGGAAGCTCCGAGGTCTTCTAGAACAAAGTCTAGAACATAGAAGAGAAGAATTCCTCTGCCATGAAACTGAGGGTCTGGAACTCGAGGATCGTCTTGACAGTGGCTGTGGCAGTGCAGCTGAACGGCTTCAAGATCTTCTAGCCTATTTAGTTGAAGATCAGTGGCGAAAGCTTGTTGTGTGTAAAGCTTAATGCCGCGAAAGCGAAAGCCAAGGGGTACGGTACAGTTACTGACTGTACTGCAGAAATGATGTGTATCGGCAGTCAAAGCACCAAGCTAGACTGTAAAGATGTTGATGGCGGTAGTCAAACTACAAGGCGCCAAGAAGAATGCACGTCCGTTTTAGGGATATGATATGGCATGTCCTTGTTGCTTTTTCTCATAATTCCTAATTCTTTACTGGACTGTAATTTATCGATAGTTTATTTGTGACGTTTGAGAGGAGTGATTAAAGTTGGCCGTTACTTTGCCTTACCTTGCCTTGAGTTGATTATGATCAATGCTCACTCGCGGTGTATGCCGTATCACTCATCTCACCTTGTCTGCTCAACTTGTATAAACATCCCATCTCTCCTTCGACTTTTCGACTTTTTGTTTTATCCATAATTTCTCTAATACTTTATCAGCGGCAATAGATCTTCTACTTCAGCACCCCATAAGCTGTGTCTCATTCTACTTGCATCTCATCAACCAACAAGTCAATACAGAAACAAAAGGGCGCTTGATTTTGCAAAAGTTCATCACAACTTGGATCTTTCTTGCAACTTCCCCTCCGCTTTGATCGTCATCGTCATCTGCATTGCGCTCGGACGTTGCATTGTGGCTTGTTCGAATTGTCTCGCTTCCAACGTTACAGAGCGTCGCTTGATGAAGACATCACATCGATTCGGCATTCGGCATTTTATCCAACTGAGACATCGGGAGGGTTTCTACTACAAGAATTGAGAATAATATTGTCAGTCTTGACTCACTCAGTCTCTTGTACTTTACTGACCATCAACCTCTAGTTTCAAAAGCTTCATTTCTGACGATCGTCTATATCAGCCACCTCAACAACATAATGTGTCGAATGATAATATTCCGAGGATACTGCACTTGCTGCGGCTCGGCCCAAACATGGGTTGACTTGACCCAAGAGCTGAACTGTCTCGACGCCAAAAACCTGGGTTGGTTTGGTGGATGTCAGCGGGGTATCCTCGTCGAAGAGCACAGTTTCAACCAAGAGTGTTCCATATGCCATGAGGAGGATGAGGGCGTTGGAATAGACGACAATTATACGATGGCATTCCAGCAGACATCTCATACGCAGAGCAGTCTTGGTAAAAGAAGCTTGACAGAGGATCGACAAGGCTCAAGTTCAAGTTCGGGAAGCGCTCATAAAAGACAGAGGACTTGAGTTTGCATTATCTACAACGGCGTTACTTTCCAATTTTGTACACTAATAATAAGATCTGTGGACTACAGGCGGATTGCATTCATGTCATGGTTGCGGTGGAATCATCTAATGGGCAAGGGCGGTAATTCACGGACGAAGGAGACGTGTTAACATGAAGCAATGGTATAAACAGATGTAACATATATGTATCTACTTTGTTCACCTTGAAATATATCAGGAAGCTTTAACTAAACATAGAGCTAACATTAGCTACTCTATATACCTTTCCCCTCCCAGGTCTCTCGAACAGCCTTCCAATATCTATCGGCATCAATTCTAACGTGAGCAACGTGAGCGCCCCCCTTGAACATTTCCGTTCTCACAGTGGCTCCATTCTTCTTTGCATCTAAAGCATGAGACTCGACATCCTCGAATCCAACCGACTTATCCGCATCACCATACAAATACACCCTTGCTGTTTCGCGACTTGTTCTCTTTGGGTGGTTGAGTGCCAAAGCATTAGTATTATGCGGCATAGCGCCCAGGTATAGAACGCAGTAGAGCCAGCCAAAGCCAAGCACCACCCAGACAAGAGGCGACATAAACCAGGGGAAGTCCATAGAAACCACATGGTGATCGCGTTTCCAGTGGAAATAACCAGGGCATGAGTCCATCACAACTGCATGCCGAGGGACTAGCTCGCTTCCAAGTGCAGACTCCCACAGCTCCCACAATGTAACAGCAGAGCTGACGCCGCCGTTGGAGAAGATATGGAGAAGAAATTGAGGCTTGTTATCTTTCGGATTAGGGATTGATTGAAGAATAGGCAGAGCAGATTTGAAGAGATTGCGACGGAGTTTGGGTTGCATAAATAGCATGGGAGAAGATCGGAAAAGCAAGATAGCAGATGCTGGATACATGGCGCGGTACTGGGAAATGTACTTGGCAATATGAATATCACGAGCACCCGACCATGACAGAAAGATTATGAGAGGAGGATCGCGGGTGTCGGTGGTAGAGGTTGATGCTGTATTATCTGGACGATAGTATAAAACAGATGGGCTGTCGAGCTCGTCCATAAAGGCCAAGGGCGATTGCTTGACTGTCGCCATAATGATTTGTGGGTATTTTAAGAGTAATTTTCGACTGCACTCATAGAGGAAAATAGCTATTTATACAATGATCGCCGAGGGTTGGTATGGCTTGAATGTTGAGACATCGGGGCCGTCGGGATGATTTGACGGTCCGTAGCCCCGCTGGAACCGGAGCCGGACGGAGGAAATATTCGGAGATTTATTCTTACATCCAATAGAAAGATGACTTATTTCTCAAAGAGAAACAGAAACATTAAAATATCTATCCAAGTTACGCTATAAATAAAGTCCTCCATCTCATAAATACAAAACTCTATGCCTCCAAGTCTTTAATAGCGAGAATCTGCTCTTCTATAAAATCATGAATCTTCATCGCCTCATTCTCCGCCTTGATCTCTTCAACTCTCTTCTTGAAGCTATCTTCAGAAAGAACCCGTTCAACGCCTTCTCTTACAAGGTCAGGAGTAGGCCTTCCTGTTCGTAGGTTGACCGCGACACCACTCCACTCTCCACGCGCGGCAATCTCGGGTTTATCCTCACTCTCGCCTGCAAGAACCATAGGAACTCCGTTTGATACGCCGTGAAGGAAACCGCCGTAACCGGCGTTCATGACAAATACGGAGGCGTGAGGTAGAAGGACGTCGTAAGGAAGATAGTCAATGACACGAGTGTTGGAAGGGATGGTCATGTCAGGTAGAGCAGCGCCCTTTTCGCCGAGAATGACGACGACGAGGAGATCGTCTCGGTCGGAAAGAGCGTTGATGGTGGGAATAATGAGGCTGGAAGCTTCGCGAGCAATAGTTCCTTGAGTCACGGCGACGATCCGACGATCTCCCCGCTTCACATCATCCCACCAAGCAGGATAAACAAAGTCGGCAGGAATAGGCTTGGGCGTCAGGCAACCAGCAAACTTGACGTTTGAAGGCATATCAGATCGATCATACTCAAGGCTAGGAGGGCACAGCTGAAGATTCAAGTCGTGCATGAGCATCCAGTGATGGAAAGGGATTTGAGGCTCCAAGATCTCAGTAGCACCAAGCTCCTTGAGGACTTGATCCTGATGAGCGATGACCTCGGCAAAGGGACCGCCAACCATCATCTGGTTCATGAACTGGTTTCTTGCTCGGCCAGATTCTGTCGAATCAGGAGGTAGACCAGGGCCGAAAGGTGCGGTGTCGATGCTTGTAGCCATGTATGGGATGGGTTGCAAGTTGATCACCTTGGGCCGGGTTGTATAACCCTTGGGGAGAGGTGCACCGAGAGAAATAGGGTTTGCTCCCATGAAGCATGTCTCAGGCATGACAATCACCTCACGTTCTGCATCATCGGCTCTGATGTCCTCGAGGACCTTCTTGAGAACTTCCCAGCGATGAGGAGTCTCGCCCGTAAAAACATGCTTGATATCCCACAGTAGCCGAGGAAGACCAGCAGGAATGGCCTCACGTTCTGCCACTATCTTGGGGTTGATCAAAGGTCTGATACTAACATGTCTAGCACCCATCTTGGTGATGGCGGGCTCGAATTGGTCACCTCCTATGAAGGTGATCTCGAAACCTCGACGGGCGAGGTCTTCAGCGATTCGGATAAGTGGGTATGTGTGACCATCTACGGGAGTGGCACCAAAGACAAGATGAGGTTTCTTGGTGTCTATCACATGGCCAGCTGCGGGCTCGAGTGGTTCGGTAGAAAGAATTGGCATGGTCGTAAGTCAGAAGGAAGCAGTTGATATTCAAAAGTGAGAAAGAAAGATGATAGGAATCTGGTACGAGTCATCTCAGAGTTGAGTAAAGGACCTCTCCTTATATACAGGTTCATCCGTGTTCCTGTCCCCATTCTCTCCTCTAAACGACCCAACTTCGCCAAGATCTCATCTTAACATGTGAGCTGGCTTACTGGATGACGAACTCAAGCAGCAAGACCCAAGGTTGTGCCTTGCAAAACTTGCCTCTAAGCCAATTAACTTATCGAAATGCTCCAGCTAAGAAGACCAAGCGTGGCGCTATCACACATTGATATTACATCCGCCGCTCATCAGCCCTACCAGGGCGCAGTAAGACGCTAACAAACATAAGCACCCCTGACCCATTTTATACCATTCAACCTATGGAAATGCGTCAAATGCGAGAAGATAGTGGGTAGATGGTCAGCATTTTCGTTCTTGATCCGGAAAATGGTGGATGTTATTGCATCGTGAGATGCGGAGTTGTCTGGAGTTGATGGTGTATATCCAGATGACAAGTTCAGGGACCAATCATGAAACTGTCTTGAGAGTTTTGTTAAGCGGAGATGGGACTTTGGATCGTGTAACTCTCTAGAATCAGTTAGCTGGTGTTCCATGAAGCGCCACTTTGCTTGTTTTTTGAGAGTTAACGACAAATTTGGCAGCTGGCGCATATTGTGTCAGCCAAATAGTAACTTATTTGGTGAAAGGGCTTATGTTGCTCAGCCTCTTCCGGCCGGGCCTAACGTTAGTTTAATTTATCTACCTAGGAATCAAAGTACAATCAGCAGCATCTAGTTCCATGTTATCTCGAATCCAGTTGGCAAGCGATTTGAACGCAGTGTAATGTCTTGTTTCCCGTCTTCTCTGACCACAATACGAGATACTGTTTCGTTCTCTTAGGCTTACCGAAAATTACTGTTGACGTTACACAGAATCCGTGAGTTCAAATCATGTCTTTCTCGTCTCGGTAGCTTGTATGATAGTAGTGCATAAGTGAATGTCAGCAATGGTTGGTTGTTCTTGGGCTTCAGGTCAAGAGTTCAATTCTGCTTTCAGTGATGATGAGGATGACAAATAATTACCAACAGTAACAATATGGGTGGATACATTGTACGTAGTATCTTGTTTTCAAAGTAGCTGGTCGCTTAAATTCATCGAGGTTGAAAGTTGTGCTGTGCGACTGTTTGGACCACTTACCTAAACCTGAACTCCTTGGCGAGTTTGCCTGGAGCGGCACCTTCTTCGCGATATGCGATTCTTAGGTTCGGGCCTGGGCACGAAGAGAATTGAGGGAAAGTATGTCCGAGGCTCTCTTAGACAATCGACGGCAGGCGTCCCTGAACGATACTTCCTCTCTCTTGCCTGAGTACCCATGTGCAGCGCTTCTCGAAATAAAAGGCATCTATTGGATCTCATCCTTTTCCTAAACCTCTGATACTGCACCTCTATCTGGTCACCTACTTCCGCCTCCTAAGCACTATCACCATGAGAGCACTCTGCTTTGTTCTCGCTATCACGAACATCCTATGCCCTGTGCTATCAGCAGCGGTACGAAGTCAAGATGAATGGGACCTGTCGACTTCACTAAATGGGTTCTCCTTTGAGCGAGCCAAAGCTTTGGCATTCAAGCCTATCAAGTCCGCTGGAAACCTTGGAGTCTACACATCACGACTGAAAAGCCTCAAGTCTAAGTCTGGTGTTTACCCAAGGTCCTCGCTCTCTCTTCTTACAAGGCCAGATCTGCAAGCATTCTCCGACGGAAACGGCACAGTTCATCATCAGAACATATCCGCTGTTGGCACCTTCTCGACTGCCTATGCGATTCAATGCACATGGGACCAAACTCCTGTTTGGTTGATCTTCGACACTGGAAGTTCCGACACTTGGGCTGCCAAGACTGGCTTCAGATGTGAGAACAGCGTAGGCAACAAACGTGACCAAGCTGCCTGCGAATTCGGCCAACCTCATATCTCGGACTTTCTCCAGGATATCTCTGAAGTCTATTTCCATAGACGCTATGGATCTGGAGAAGATGTGTCAGGGCCAATGGGTACTTCTGACATCGCCTGTGGAGGCGTCTCGGTTTCTGGGCAGCAAGTCGGATTAGCCAACAGAGCATTCTGGCACGGTAACAACGTCACTGTCGGCATTCTTGGCCTTGCATACCCGTCACTCACAAGCGGATATATTGGTGACCCAAGTGATCCAGTCGATGAGTCGGGATGGAATAACTACCCTTATACCCCTTGGTTAACCAACGCTATCTCTCAAGGATTGATTGACCCTGTTTTCAGTATCACTATCGATAGAAACACCAGCGATGGAGTACTGGCCTGGGGTGGGCTTCCTCCCATGCACTGGCATCCCAAGTCCGTTGCATCGACGGATCTTATCATTGTCAGTTGACGTGATCTCAAACAGATTCTTCTCCGGAAGTGCTAACTGGTCGACAGACAAAACTAGTAGATCGCGATGTCACGGCCTGGAAACCATCATTCTACACCATCATTCCGGATGGCCTTCAATGGGGAAGTACTACGGATATGGGGAAATATCCTTACGTCGTCGATACCGGAACCACAATGATGTATATCCCTCCCCGTAAGTCATGCGCTCCACCATATGTCGTAGTATTGCTAATCACACAAAGCACTGGCCGAGGCGATTGCGAAAGCTTTCGATCCTCCGGCTACGTATATGCCTCAATGGGGATCCTACTTTGTCAACTGCAAAGCCATCCCTCCTCATTTTGCAGTCATTATCTCAGGAGTTCACTTCTGGATCAATCCTGCTGATCTGATCTACCAAGAACTTGTCGACCAGTCCAACGGAAAGTGTGCTCTTGCCATTTCAACTGGTGGATCTGGGCCATATATCCTGGGAGATGTCTTCCTGCAGAATGTCGTGGCAGTCTTTGATGTCGGTGGTGCAGAAATGCGCTTCTATTCTAGAGAATAGCCATATGCGACTACTAGTGGTCACGGTTTAAACCAGCTAGATAACAGAAAAGTGAGAGATGAGAATGGAATCCTTGTGAATTGTACAGAGCCCGGCCGATGGATATCGTACCTAACCATACCCGTTCTTCGAGCTTACAGCTTTTCCCATTCACTTTGCTATTTGTGATCTCTACTCTCGGTGGGCTTCAATCATACGTCGATAACGCTTTCCTGTAAACCAACTGGGTGACTTGTGCAAGTAAATGTTAAGTTCAGTGCCGTGAAACGCGGTCCGCCATACAGTGGTGGAACGGGTTCATATGGGAACAAACGCTTATCGTGATAACCAGCTGAGCGCGTGATTTTGGTTCCTGCAGGTCGTTATCTCTGTTGCTGTTTGTCTTATGCCCTACCAAGCTTCGTACATCTCTCTTCAGTCACAAGACTTGAGAAAAGCGCATTCACCGAAAGAATCTCGCCGTTTGTTTATTCCTGACTTTCGGTCGACGTCACGAGCGAGATCACAGACCCATCATGAAAGGCATCGCAGCTGGACCTCCGTCGTCGCCACAAACAAGGGGTCGTTCGTATACCTGGGTCTTTAGCAAGGTATGAATTGGTTATCCGTTTCTTTGTCTCAGCTGCTCCTCGTCGCTCAAGCGAGCGAATCCGATCCACTCAAAGTTCTATCATCGTGAGGTCGAAGCGGTGTAAGAACAGGATAGTCAAACCTGGGGTGAAGAGGGGACCCCACGTCTTGAGGTTCGGGACCTGAAAGTGCATCCATCTATCATGCTATGGAGAGGGTCAGAAGATGGGCAACCCCAGATACAACACGCGTTACGATGCAAGAATCGGTCGAGAACAGTTACAGTACCGGTCATGATATCGTAACAAGACAAACAGATGCGAGTGGTGCCAATTCGGACAGACCCGGAGCATTAAAAGGGTCTCGTGGACGGGATTCTTGTGGCGGTTCCTGCAGCTCACCCCGGACATGGATATGGATGGATGTCTGAGGCTCACGGCCCGGGGAGATCTCAGTTGCAGTGCTTCGGCCTCTTGTCGGCGTCTAGGGAGAAATGCCTAAATGCCCGGGGGGTCATTACTTCATTGCCTGGGATTCAGACTTTTCATGGTCATGAAGTCTTGTCTTTTCAACAACGAATATGGATGGCTCTTGAATGCCTGATACTGGATTTTATCTGGTCGCCCTCTCCGGGACTAACTAGAATAGACCGGGAGGATCCGGAGGCATGTCACCGGGAAACAGGTGCAGCTTTGTGGCAGCTCCCCCCCACCTGCACCATCTCATCGCTAAAAGCAGAGCCCTTACGGAGGTCGCTGTTAAAAGTTTTATCCTGCCAAGATATACCCCCCTGCTTGTAACTAGGGACCCCAGGAGGGTTAGAAAAAGTAATAAAAAGCAGTATAAGATTTCCTTCCTTATAAACCTTCTATAGACCTACTATAAGTATTAGACTAGTTTTCTAATATTCTTATAATACTTATAACTTCCCTTAAAATAGCTCTAAATATAGATATTATAACTTATACCTTTGTTATATCCCTTAAGGTACTATATAGTAGTAAGACCTCTAATAAAGTAGCTAATATAATAGGACTTTCTATCTATTAAGTTAACTAAATATATACTTATACTATTAAGTAAGGGTTTAACCTTAATATTAAACTAGTAATTCTTAGAGATAAGTATCTTAGAGATACTTTATAGATTAGTTATCTAAAGAAGATAATAGTAAAGTTAATAGAGCTTTTACTTAGAAAGGTATAATAGGATTAATTTAAAAAGGAAAAAACCTATATTAATCTTACTAAAGAGCTCTATATAGTAAGATTTAAGATTTCTACTTTCTCTATCTATTAGATACTTATCTCTTTAGGATTTTAGAAGATAAAGCTAATAAGGAAGCTTAATCTAATAAAAGTAATAAAAGCTAAAAGGCTAGCTTAGTATCTTACTTATAAAGATTAAACCTTAAAGGATTAGAAGTTAGTAATTTAGTTAAATAAAACTATAGTAGTTCTTTTATATAGGTAGGAAGGTTATTATATATAGTAATAGTCTAATAAGTATTTTCTTTATAATTATATTTAGAAAAGATAAAAAGAAGTAATAGAGTTTATATTCTAGGGCTCCTTTTCTTATAATAAGAAGGGTCCTTATTATTACTAGGTTCTAAAGATAAAGAA
>QGDZ01000212.1:0-12023 GCA_004367075.1 Fusarium incarnatum | reverse complement strand
TTAAAGAGCTAACCTAGCTAATAGTTTATAAGCTTTAGTATAATTAACTTTATTATAAGCTTTAGAAATATTAACTTTATAAATTTAAGTTTTCCCTTAGTATAGACTTTAGTAAGGTATTTAAGGAAAGCTATAGTAATCTTTAGGGATTACTTTAGGTAGCTATTTACTATAATAGGTAAGCTTAATTTAACTTCTTAAGAGAATATAGGTATCTAGCTTAGTTTTATAAGTAAAGGTATTACTATAATTAACTTACTTAGGCTTATAGATTAAGTCTATAAAAGGGTTAACCTAGTATTAAGAGGGGTATTAAATTATAATATCTTAGGTAGGGATTTAGCTATAATACTATATTATAGGGATTAAGTTAAGGATAAGCTATAAACTCTATAAGGGTAAGTTCTCTATACTATACTATATTTATTATTACTAGATATAAAAGGTAGTATATTATCTAAGTTATATATTAACTAATAGGTCTTAGGAAGGTACTTCTTACTGGGTTATATACACTTTACGCTACTAATCCAAGTCTTGAAATCTCGCTAATTAGGGCCTAAAAGCTGCTTTTACGGCTGCAGACTATTTTGCCCCTCGTCAACCTTTCGGTCTTTTCAGACGTCCGGCCTGACAGCGAGAAACGGATTACCCGCCTTGGACCACTGCGGTGATCTCCTCTTCGCCACTTGAGTTGAAGCTAAAGCAAGTTGAAATTGTTGCCATGTAGCAATGCATCTTCAATCGCGTGTCTGCATGAGCTTCAGAAACGGGGCCCTCACTGGCCCCGTCGCCCCCCATTCCAGACCATGCCATCATGTCTTTATGTACTCGGCCGGATACAATACAAAGACCCTGGCCATACCAGGTACTGTACCATCGGCCTCGAGATGCCATTATGAGGGGAAGCGGGCAAACGAACACGTTGAACAATACAAAGTTTGAACTAGAGGCCATAGCCGAGACCGCCAAACAAAAGCGTTGTTAGTGAGAAGAGGAGGGATAATTATGATCAAATTAAAACAAAACAAAACAAAAAGAAAGAGAGAGAGAAAAGAACACAACCCGCTGCAGAGGATCCAGCTGCAAAGCAATGACTGAGAGTAAAAATGGGAACCTACTAGGTTCCTTGGTGGTACGCCAGTGGCCGAAGGCGTTAACTTTGAGACTTATCAGAGAGATCGCCTGCTTGCTGCATCCTCCATGTGTCGCGGTGGAGTGGCCTAGTCGCCAGCGGTTTTGATCAACTGGCAACCAGGTAGGCCAGCACAGCAAGATGGGTCACACTCTTTTGAGAGCCGCATCGTTGCTTGCATCTGCCCCCATTCGCGCGTCTTCCTTTGTCTCCAGACACCCCCGGTCCCGCGCTAATAGGTTGTCTGGAATAAAGGCACACACGTCTCGCCGTGCCATCGGCTCAACTCGTCGTCTGCAGCAGATGGAAGTACATGCTGTCAGTACCTAGTATTACTCAAGACGGATATTTCGACAAAGCTAAGGTTATTCTTCCTTTTCTTCCGGTGCTCGTTCTCAAGTTTATCGGATCCTGCTTCATAACCACCTTGCTCCTTCGTCCCATCTCAACTCTTGCAATTCATCTTGTACGTCAGCCGCCTGGGCTTTCTTCAGCTTCAGATACAACACGAGCCGAACAAACTTGACAGGACCCCTCCAAGACTTGCAAGGCTTGTTTCAGTTTCGATTCGGTTCCTGACATCTCTCTGCCTCCACATCCTCTACCCGCTGCAACGCTCGATCCTAGAGTTCGTCTTCGGAGCTAAACCCTGTCTTTCGGCATCAGTCTTCTCCTTTGGATCTAGACAAGCGTTTATTTTGGTCGCGTTTCCTCCATTGATATTCCTTCTTTATATCAACTTCCCCTCTCGGGTCCTTGAAACTCTCCACCGTCTTTGCCGCCCCAGAGAAGCTTTTATAAACTTCGATTTCCACCTTTTTGTTTACTCAAGCGCAACCACAACTGCATCTCAACCGACCTCCAACTTACCACTTCTGCCCATCAAGTGACCGCCACCAGCATCAACATCACAATGGGCGGATTCTATATGCAGTACCTCGAGAGTAAGTCAATAATGATTTGATCCGTTATATTTTTGCAAGCCAATTCCACCCACGCCATCGGCAATTGCTCTAAGAAACATTATGTGACGGACGAGAGAGAAAAAGTGTACAGGGTAAACCCAGGTTCTCCATGAAGTAATGAGCAACCATTGTTCTTGCTTTTGTGCAACCTGGGTTGAACTGCATGGAACGATCGAGGGAAGACTGTGAAACCTCATCGAAATATAGGTGGTGACTATCCAGTAGTCCTTTCTCGATGTTCCATGGATCTGGCTTATCCTTGAGTCTGGATGGACCGCGGGGGTTTCTCACGCCACCAACTTACACCGGTTGTTGAGACAAGGACTTTTTGCTAACAGAACTGTGCACAGGCCTCTGCCGGCGTCGAGGATGGACAGACCCCATGTACGAATGCTACCGGGATCACAGCGGCTACACCTGCCTGGTTCTTGTCAATGGTCGCGAATACCAGACAGATCTTGCATACGAATCTGACGTCCTTGCCCAAGAGAACGCTGCCATGCGTGCCTTCATGGTCTGCCGCAACTTCTCTGTCAACGGGGGTATGTTGGCTCGCAATGGTATCGTTCAAGGCCTCCCAGCCCAGGAAACATCACGCCGCCGCAAGAGCCGTCACACATCCTCACGAGACAGCGACCGCCACAGCAGGCGATCAGGACACCACTCTAGTAGTAGCTCGACTGCCTCATTCGATTAGAGGGCGTTTCGACGCTACGCAGCTGTCAACAGATATTCGGGATACTTGACGGTATGCGTTTTGGCTCAGATTAGCTTTACTCGGAAGCATATCGACAAAGCATTGGAGGGAAACCATACAAGACGACTTATACGCGGTTGAAATGCTTCACAGCAATCCCAAGGGATATACCCAAGCCAACCTCCTTTGGTAACCTCTCTCGCGAGACTTGGGGAAGGATCATCAGTTATTTCTTTATTTTCTTTTATCTGTTGCCCGAATTTGTTGCATCAATTTGCTTTTCTGTTCGACACCCATTGTTCGCTTTGAACTGGGTCAATGAGGATATGTAACCTGATATATCCTCACTATCTTCGACGATTCATGACGACACGACACGACTTTAGATGCGATCTTAAATGTCTGCAGCCGGCATTTCCTTTGACGCCTTCGTCCAAACCGGCGATTTGTTATTTCTCGCAAAAATAACTAAAAACCTGGATCGACTTTTACCAGGGAGACTCGACCTGGCTTGCTGATGACGAACACCCTTTTCGTCGTTCTGGTACTTGGCAGAATATTCATCAAACCCTGAATGAATCGACTGTATTAAATCGATCTGAAAGGATGATATTCTACAAAAAAGGCCCCCAGTGACACCGGAAGTCATTCCAGCTGGGCCCGAATCCGAGAAATAGTAGTCGCAAGAGCGGACGGAGAAGATCGAAACGGGCACGAATACCTGGACATGAACAAATTCTGGATCGGATGACAGTATCACTCAAAAAAAGAGCATTTGTCTTTCAAAAGTCACGCACAGGCGGATCTGACACGCGTTGAACGACAGTTTTATGAACCACGACGAAAAGAGAAAAAGCACATTTCCTGAGGGGTTCTTTTGGCATGGGGCACTATTAGCGAAGGTTGGATTTTCTTAAGCACATTTCTATAATGGATTCTGATGAGAAATTGGAATCTTGTTTTGATGGAAGAAAAAGTACGAGCATGGTAGGAGCTAGCGTTGATTTTTTACAACATGAGGAAATATGAGAAGGATGATGAGAATGCAACGATTGATGAGGATTAGCATGGCCTGTGGAGGGATATGATGACAAGGCACTTTAACGACGATAATGATCACGACTTTTTCTGTTTCACTGCCGATAATTGTGCAGGTACCACCATGTGTTCCCTGATCTTGATGCATCTGTGGTATATGATATGAGACTTGAGCTACCTCTCAAGAGGGTTGTACTCATTAGGTATACAATGTTCCTCCAACCACAAGTTCCTGTTACATTTGACCTGTTTTTTTCTTATGCTCTGGCTTCTTGGCTTTACTACGTGCTGCAATGTGGGATCTGTTGACAATCTCGTTGTTTTGTTCATTTGAGTTTCTCTCATCTGGAGCTCTAACATGTTGGTTTGCTTGGTGCCTGACGAAACAAAGGGATGTCGGCTGCATGCGCACAACCAGAGGCCTTGCGACACTCCATCCTTGATGCTTCCTTTCTGTAAATGCTGTGACCGGGTTTCTCACTCACATCGCGGGCATCCAGCTATACGCTTGAATACAACACCCTTCTTGCGCTTGTAATTATCTTCATCGAGGACAGTAGTGCATCTGAGGGTAGCCTTCAGCCCAAAGTAAAGCGTCTCAAATTACATACGTTTGAAGCAAGCTCATGTTGACGATGTTATTGTCATCCTGGTCATATAGAAGCATTCTTGCGAATGTCGACAAGACCCCCGCCCCTCAACAATGCATCTATACTCCCATTCTATCATAAGTAGTGAACAACTCATTTACTACATAAGGTGTACCGCACAAATCCCTTTTTTATGTATTAAAATTTGCCAGTAATAACAATAATATTTTGCCACTTGATTTTAACCCCGAAATGATTCACTTTGAGGACGGGCCAAAACCACCGACTCTGTGGTATCTGGGAAGACAGACTTGTCAACATTCGTTACCAGCCTGCAAGGACTTGCTAGATTGCAGACAATGCCTTTGAACAGGTTATATAATGTGATTGGTGTTTCTCCGGGGTGACAAATGGGACTTCGAGTTGCATCTTCATGCCGTCTTAAGCGACGCATCCTGTCGTGGTAAAGTTTCTTACCGAGACTTTGTAAGCCATGAAAGGACTTTTTAACTCCCTTTGATCATCATTCAACAGCAGATATCTAGCCTTACAGCTTCTTTCTCTGTTACGAGTACGCCGTGCGCTTCGGGGCAACACTGAAAAAAGTTCACTGTCGACTTACTCACAAACCAGGCACAGGCGATACAAGCCACTCAGGAGATCTTCAACAGTGCCCGATATCGTTGAGGCATAACAGTAAAAAGCAGTAATTGATTTTATGTTGAAAAAAGCCTTGGAAAGGTTTAACTCTGCTTTAAGACCAGGCGTTGATAGCCTGTGGGACGGGAGTGAGAAACATACAAAAGATGTCGGACGACTGAACGAGGTCAGATACATTACACAATTCGACCGAAGTTATATGTAGTGGAGACTAATTGCCTTATGTCAGGAAGCCTATGAAGAGCTGCAATCAGCCGTTCATTGGAGAATTGAACTGCCTTGCGGTGACACCGGCAACTGTCAGCTGTTGAAGTAATGGACACAAGACCAACCAACACCAAACTCTAACGTCGTACATTTAAGCTTTGGCGATTAATTGCCGAGCCATTTCAGCTTTAGCATCCAAGTTTCAACCATATCAAATGTGCGATGACGTTGAAGGTGAGCGTAGCATAGGTAGCCGTGAAACGAAACAAGAGGCTAACAGGGCGATGACTGTAGCTTGGGGCCAGGGTAGCAGATTTTAGGTTGATTATATCTTCCAATTATGATCCCATTCGGCAATAATTAATTCAAGGTAGAGGGAAGAGGGGAAGTTGACAGAGTTTGGGGATTGAAGTTAGTTAGCTACGGATACGTGTTAGGGTCACGGGGTGGTGATCGTCGACCTCCAGCTGTCAATCAGATGTAAGGAGACGAGAGGGTCTCCCACACTACTGTAGACTAATAAGTTTGTAGACGTGTCAGATGGGGACACGGGAGAGGCTGAGATGGAACGCCTCGATTATGAAGTCATATGGGGCTACTTGTGGAACGGTTTCAAGGTTCACGACACCGAACTGCATATGTATTTACAGTACAGAGTGCAAAAAGATGGCCCAAGTTAAAGGCAAGGTAGGTTGAGACAGAGTCATGAGGATATTAGTCTATACTTGGAACATCAATGCCATGTCGTTGAAGAGCCAATGTAGAAATGTCCGGTACCAACACGAAGGACTCTCGTAAATGAATTGCAGGGTCCTTGACAGGGGTTGTGTAAATGAACGTTAGCCTCTGAGTGGTTAACTTTGCATGACCACCTCCTTAATGCTTACCTAGTAGTACAGTACAATACTCCGTATCCGTACACTTGAAGGAAATGGTGCCACTGCTAGCTAGCTCAGGCCTCTTTTTCTCTTTCAACGAATTGATCAATGGTTAGAGTGAAGAAAGGAGGCAATATACAGATACTCGTCAGGGTATCTGAAAGATTGACTGCGAGTCTGGAAGACGAGATAGGTACCTACCTGGGCTGTTTAGATGCTTTACTTTGAGCTCTGAGAGTGGCGCATGCTATTTAATTTTTTTCTTTTAGAGCTCCAAGAGCTTCCTAAACCAGATGATAATTGTTTTCAACCTCAGCTGAAACCTTGTCGGATATTGATTGATTAATAGAATACCCAGCATCCGTATCCATCAGCAAAACCAAGACGGAAACAGCCTATTCCAACAGGGGGCTTAATATAATTTCGCCAGGGAACGGGAAATGGTCGAGCCACATTGGACCCCGCTAGGCTTTGTTTGATTGGAGTGAAAAGCCCCCTTTCTCTTCGAGGACCTCGTGTCGCGGATCGTTGGCTTGTGTGGACCGAAATAATTAACTTAGTACTCCTGGACTATTGGATGACTGAACATTACATCCAATCCATATACCTACAGTTATTCAATGGTATGAATCTTTTGGTACGGATACTAGGTATCTCAGTAGGGTTTGTCCAAGTTGTGGTGTTGTCAACCTTTATTGTCCATCAATTAGCTGAAACAAAATTCAAGTAAAAAAGACTATTTACTCCCGAATTAGGTTTAGAAATGCCTCGAAACGACACCAACTTTACAAAGAGATCTTCATCGTGATTAAGCCTGGACCTAAAAAAGGACCCTGTTACTGGTGGTAGCCCGACTTACTGGGCTGGCATCAGCATTAGCACTGGCACTGGCACTGGCAATGGCGCTACCCCCTGGATCCCGTTCCCCACTTTCGCATCCCATCCCATCTCATTCTCAAGCTCCAGGTGGAAGCAACCTGTTTCTATGGCTGCCGCATACTACGAGGCAGTGAATCTACCCACGTTGGCCTTTTTAGACATCCCCACTTGCCTTGGATTGCTCTCCATCTCCTGAGTTCAAAGTCGGCCTACTTTCTTCTTCTTCTTCTTCCTCTCCTCTTCCTCTCCCTTGACTCTCCTCCATTCCATCTTCACATCTTTCGAGATACCCAATACCCTCTAACCTTTTACCTACCTATCCATTCTAATCTAATCCTGTCGAGGTTTCTTCCTTCTTTTCAGGACCTCGCTGCTGTCCCTCGCTGTTCTTACATTCGCTGTTCTGCTACCCTTAACTCTTTGCTCTCAGCTTAGCTTCCCAATACCACAATTATGAAGGGTTCGTCCTGCCAAACTGTCTTACCAGATTCCTCAGCTAACAATCTCCAGGTCTTATTCTTGTCGGTGGCTATGGCACCCGCCTTCGCCCTCTCGTACGTTGCCCCACGAAAGCTCGCGACTCGACCGCGCGCACCTCCAATACTCTCGACTTTTCAAGTGACTAACATTATGCGCCGCTTCACAGACCCTGAGTGTTCC
This sequence comes from Fusarium incarnatum, assembly GCA_004367075.1. Taxonomy (NCBI): domain Eukaryota; kingdom Fungi; phylum Ascomycota; class Sordariomycetes; order Hypocreales; family Nectriaceae; genus Fusarium; species Fusarium incarnatum. Next base: position 4,314 of record QGDZ01000212.1, on the reverse strand, counting down.
TAAGCCCCTGGTCGAGTTTGCCAACAAACCCATGATTGTGCACCAGATTGAGGCGCTGGTCGCAGCTGGTGTAACTGATATCGTCCTTGCTGTCAACTACAGACCTGAGGTCATGGAGAAGTTCCTCGCCGAGGTAAGAACTGCCACTGCACACTTGTCAGCCCGTATTCTGACCCTTGTTACAGTACGAGGAGAAGTTCAACATCAACATCGAGTTCTCCGTCGAGACTGAACCCCTTGACACTGCTGGACCCCTGAAGCTTGCGGAGCGAATTCTCGCCAAGGACGACTCCCCCTTCTTTGTCCTCAACTCCGATGTTATCTGCGACTTCCCTTTCGAGGATCTTCTGGCCTTCCACAAGAACCACGGTAACGAGGGCACCATCGTTGTCACCAAGGTCGAGGAGCCTTCCAAGTATGGTGTTGTTGTCCACCAGCCCGGACACCGCTCTCTGATTGACCGATTCGTCGAGAAGCCCGTCGAGTTCGTTGGCAATCGTATCAATGCCGGTCTCTACATCTTCAACACCTCCATCCTCGACCGTATCGAGCTTCGCCCGACTTCGATCGAGAAGGAGACCTTCCCCGCCATGGTCAAGGACAACCAGCTCCACTCTTTCGATCTTGAGGGCTTCTGGATGGACGTTGGTCAGCCCAAGGACTTCCTCAGCGGCACCTGCTTGTATCTCTCTTCCCTCACAAAGAAGGGCAGCAAGGAGCTCACACCTGCCAGCGAGCCTTACGTTCATGGCGGAAACGTCCTGATCGACCCTTCAGCTAAAATTGGCAAGAACTGCAGAATCGGACCCAATGTCACAATTGGCCCTAATGTTGTTATTGGTGATGGTGTCCGTCTGCAGCGATGCGTCCTTCTCAAGGGCTCAAAGGTCAAGGACCACGCTTGGGTCAAGTCTACCATCGTTGGCTGGAACAGCACCATTGGTCGATGGGCCCGTCTCGAGAACGTGACAGTTCTTGGCGACGACGTTACGGTCGGCGACGAGATCTACGTCAACGGTGGCAGTGTCCTTCCCCACAAGTCTATCAAGGCTAACGTCGACATCCCTGCTATTATCATGTAAGGAACGTTTCTCTTTACGATTTCACGTTCTGTACAAGTCTGTTGAAGGACACACCAACGGGCTTTTCCATCTAGACTCTAATCTCACACGACATCAACGATGAAAAAGATATCGAACAAAATTCACCACTCTGGGAAGGTGTGCTGGCCACCATTTTTATACCAAGGCGGCCTAGCGGGAAAGAAATTAAAGAGCCTGCTGCGTCATCTATCTTAATACTTTTGTGCAGTCGTCTCATGCCCCTATTATGCGTGTTTATCAGGCGTCCAGGTCGATATTTACAGGAGGCAGGCAGACGAGTAAGCCATGGAAGGACGAGACAAGGACAGACTAGGTTTATGGCAGCGTTTTGAGGAAGCCGTGTACAATGGTTTGTTTATTAGTTATTGAATTAAAGAAGGTGGTGCAATACCATTTGAAACTGACAGAAGAATTGTCCTCTAAGACGCTACTAAAATAAAGTAACCTAAGTGCTAGTCTAAGCTGGCATAAAATGACCAAATGATTTCGTCTCTTATGCTTTTAGGGGCCAATTCTTCTGACACCCCGACGCCTCTCCACGTTTTTAGGTGCTTGCCCTTGTCCGACCCAACTACCTTAGACTCTGGAGATATTGGCATGGTCATTGTTACGCTACCAAGCTGACACGTCGTCAAAAAGTCATATTTCCCCGAAAAGCTTCCTGAACAATAGTAAGGCTATCAAATAGGAAAGTTTTGATGTCTTGTTTCAAGGTTTAGGAACCAAAATGAGTGGATTATATCCAACCAAAGACTACCTGACTATCTGTAGAATTCTCCAAGCTTCAGTCTTGGGCATAATTCTATCGGCATGCCTCTTGTAAGTCGTTGACATCTCTGATTGGCTCCAGACCGAAGTGACGTGAGGCGACAGCCGGTCTCGGTGAGGGATCCCTAGACCTTGTCAACGGCTGGGGACCCCGAACTCGGGTAAGCCAAGCGATAGATAAGGAGATCGGGGGGGCGGTGATGCAAGAGTTTGAATGGGATCGGTCATGGACTAAGCTGTCTGTCGAGATGGTATGGGGTCATGGCACGAGTGAACTATGATAACATACCAATATGTTGCGATGGCAGCGATATTAGTTGGGCTTTAACTGCGATCTATATGATGTGGTAAGATGCCACTAGCCTTGACCAAATCTTTTCAAAAGCCACAAAGTCACAGGAGAGATGCAACAAATTGGAAGCCTGAATCATATAAGCCAAGCGTATCAGATCGATGGAGGTCCCTCGACGCCCCCAAATGCCAGGTGCTGTACAAACGTCTGAATCCACAAGAGGCTTGAAATTCAAAGCCAGAGGTATTTGAGCCTAATCTGGCTTCAAGCAGGTGAGTGTAAAGCGGTGTCGTGGAATGGGGCAAGGGGTTGGTTGAATGGACCTGCAATGGAAGGATGGATATTTACGTCGGTGGTATTGTTGGCACCTTCCTAAAATTTTCTACTCTGCATCTGAGAGTGAATTTCCTTCCCACTGCTATACCTCAGCAACCAAGGGCATCGTCCCCAAAACAAGGAAAGAAGCGTACAATGACCACCTACCTAGGTAGGTAGTAGGTTATTTGGTTATCCAGTTGACTGGTAAAAGAAGAAGAAAAAAAGCCGCGCACTGGCGAGGTCTAAAATCGACGTATCTTGTACCCCGCCATTCCCGTCTGTTCGACCCAAAATCAATTTGCGACACTCACCTACGTAACGAAAGGACCCAGACTAAATATTTCTCGAATGACTGCGGCATTTCCAAGATAAATCACGGGCACGGATAGAGGGAGGCAGATCATATACTGCCACTCGAGTCGTTTCTCCTGGGTCCTTGAGGCTCAAGCTACGAACCACTGCACCTGTACTGGAATCACACCAGTTACGTTACACCAATCATACTCAGTAAGAAACACGCGACTTGCTAGATCAACCGCCGCAGTTCGTCCAGTGAATCTCGAATGATACCTCGGAACAGTCTGAAAACGCACAATTAACGGTATTCCTTTCCGGTCTGGTGCGCTTTTCTTGTCACAATACGGACGAGACGGCCCGTTTACCAGGCTCCTGATACAACGGCCTTCGACCAAAAGCGATCTAGAGCCTTGTTAATTGTTTGCGGAGAGTCATAGTGACCTTATTGTCGGTGCTTCCGACCAGGAGACAGTCACCAGGCTTAAAATTTTCACAGACAGGCAGGTCTCAGACAAGCACAAGACCATAACAGATCAGGAACACTCCATCTTGACACTCACTACAAACCCAAGACCCTGGCTTGGCAGCAGTCTTGATTATCAGGACAATGGGGGCACAGCATGTGCAAGGACATGGGCGTGGACTTGAATCGAAGGCTAGGAAACGTCCTTGGCCTCGGTTTATTGTCTCTTTCATTGCAATTATGCTGATTCTAGTGGTGAGTTGCTATTTCTATTGCCGTATGTTTTGTCTTCGCTGTGCTTGGCCTTCAATGGGACATCATATCATCCATCTCTCTCCATGCCATTCCCCGTCATCCCGCCTTTCACCCACACCCTTCTTTTGTTTCCCCGTGGTTCCCCCGTCTTTGGTTCTGGAGCCCATGGTTCACCCGCCCGTACCGTAAATCTGGGTTGGGTTGAGCGAGACGTTGCATGACCTGACCGAAATCTCACTAGTGAGGATGCATATTGGGAGATTTGACGATAGCATCATTTTACGTACCGAGACGTCCTGGTCGCAAGATTTCTGGGGCCAAAGTTGGCTTATGACGGCATCCCAGTGGGTATGCACGCGGACCAAGGACCTCAAATCGAAAAATCTCTATTCCAAAACCACGTATTACAGTACCGCGAAAAACTAGGCCGTTCCATGAAAACAAGACACGGCGATGTTCGGCGTATTAGCGGAGCCTCTATGAGCTTTCTCCCCCGCACCCCGAACACCACCGACCACACCTCCACCATCTCTCCACTCGGACGGCCTCTCCACGGCCGCCCGGCGGCACTTCAATTGGGCTGGCTGCTTCAGAACCATGGGGAGCCCGCCTCAATCAGGAGAACGAAATACCTGGAGTGAGGCTCGTGGTATTAGATATCCACTGAAATTCGGACCCATTCGGCGCTGAAAGCCCCGTCCCTGTAGTGGACGGGGTCTCTGCACCTCACCTCACCTCACTTCCATTCACTTTGCAAGCTCTGATCACGTAACTCAACGCTCCATGATCCCCCAAGTCCCAAGCCCCAAGCCCCAGGC